>NQII01006142.1:2458-88250 GCA_002778355.1 Clitarchus hookeri
AAAAAAATTTGTTAACTCGAATTACACAAAAACTCCTTGGCATAGAAATTAAAAGAGAATTAAAAGAGAAAATTAGAAAAGAAAAATTAGAAGAGAAAATTAAAAGATATTTCATAAAGAAAGATCATTAAAAGTATTAATAAAGTGCAAATTCCTTATTTGTATTAACACCCGTTTCATGTTCAATGTGTGTTTCTGCAGAGAAAACAAGCAAAATGCTTACAGAGTAGGTTGCCTTTTTTTCAGGAAGAATTTTAAAGCCAATCAAATAATTCCACTTAAGAATTTATTGCTTAAAATGATTAGCAAGTCTTTCTTATTATATCACTAACAAAATTATTTACATGATGTCTTACATTGTTTTCATAACGGATTAAAGCCTATAATTATTATAACGCTTACCTCGTAAACTTATTTCAAGTCCCATATGAGATGCAGAAAATAATTTGTCCGCCAGAAGACAAACTTCATACAGTGGATTATGTTTCCAGTGTTTTTTTTTTTCATCTCATGAAATGCTGGACAATCTACGTCCTACTCCAAAATAATTTTCTCTTCATTTCTATTATATGCTGAAGAAGCGACAATCTTTTAAATGGACGCGCCTCTTTTTGTTTTTTGTTTCCGTTATTTCGACTGGTTTTTATACGGTCTTACTACCTTCATTTGTTGTTCCTACGCTTCCTTTTAGTCATTTTCTCAGTTTGAAGTAATGAGTCAGGTGATATTTCACTCAGCGTGACTTTCAGAATTTTACTTCTATCCAGAGTGTCCTTAAAAGGTAGCCAGCCTATAGTGTATGGCATCTTGCATTCCGCTAATGTATTTCACTTTTCTAATAAAATGCATTTTTATGAATGTTCTTTTTCTTAGTCGCGCCAACCCCTCCCCCCCTTCCCCCACCACATTCCTGGTTTTATTATATCAATATCTTGAAATCCGTTAAAGTGTTTTACTTTCTCGTAAAGATATTCTTGTACAATTACTTTTTAAACATTACTTTTAATAACATGAGCGTGGCAGAATAAAAATGTACATTTGTTTACCTGTTTGCTGGCATTACAGAGAAATTCCTGTGTTCTGCTCTCACCTGTCCTTACACAACTCAGGAGACATCGATGCTGACTGTACCACAGTAACAATACTGGCATGCCATTTAAAAAAAAATCTATCTAGCCTCCAAATCCTGCACACGCCAACGTGGGCCCTCCGGCATACTTGTTAACAGTTAAATTGAGAATGATTATGGCACGCGTCTCGGAGCAAGCCACATCCCAGTAGAAACCTACTTTTGCTCAACGGTTGGCATTTGGTTGGAAAAGTTGGCAATATTTTGGGCTGAAACACACACTTTAATACAATGTTGTCCCAACGTAATTTGCCACCGAAATTTCGCTACCACGAAAATGTTATGAGAATACTTAGCATACTCCAGAAAATTATATCACTGGGTCAGAAAATGCAAAACCTTATAGCAAGTGTATTTTTTATACTTTAGAATAGTATGGTTGGTATTAAATTAGTTAGTGGTATGTGTTTTCCTGTTGAGTCAACGTTGTGCAACCAACATCTTATGTCAAATTTTGTAACATAAGTTTTAAATGAAAACAATGCCCCTTTTTTGTATTTGATAAAATATAAAGGCTTTTCAAGACGTGGAATCATTTCTCTTTGAAATTTGTTTAGTTTATTGTTGCTTTAGTGTTGGAAAAATAACGATTGTTAAATGATCCTTATTTTAAGTTGGGCCAACATGATGCCAGCAATGTAAATTACCATATTTCTGAGCTAACATAATAATAATTTTATATGAGTCTTTGAAATATATGACTTTTTAGCATACAACCATGTCTTATTTAAAATTGACTTTGTTGGTCATGCGTCTGTTTCCTGTTGGAAAACAGACTGTTGGTATAAAGTTATACCTTCGTTGGGCCACTGGGTTACAACCAACATAATGTCGCTACCCACCTAAGTTTTCGGTAAGCTTGCCATTTTACTTCAATTTGCGTTGCCGAGCAAGTTTGCCATATCATATGTGATTCGAGCTTGATTCAAGCCAAATTTCTCATGCACTGAGAAAAATAATTGTTTCAGTATACCAAGTATATTTGTGTGATATTTGTTTCAGCTAAACGATATTTTTTGGCACAACAAAGCCTCAGCTCCTCCAAATAAATTAATTTGTCCACAAAGCCAAATAATTGTTTTGAATCATCAATTTTGTTTCTGCTAAACAAATATTTCGTTTTACCGGTATGATAAACAAATATTTAGTGTACACACAGAGAACTGTTTGTTCCAGCCAACAAAATATTTGTTTGTATAGGGCCAAAAATATACAGGATAATTCTAAAATCATGGGACAAACATTTAGGGGNAGTGACGCGTTGAGGCACAAACACAAAAATAACACATGAAATGCAACACATTGTTTATTTACAACGTCGCCGCTAAATGCCTTTTTACAGCAATGTTTATAATAATTGCTCAAAATTGCTACCACCGACAGTAATGCAAGCTTGGTAGCGTCGGTGGAGTGATTGGCGAACAGATTCAAATACGCCGGGTATTTCACGCACGCGTGCAGCCGCACAGGATAGTCGAGCGACGAGGTCTTCAATGGAATCAACTGGAGTCTCGTAAATGAGGGCTTTCAAATGCCCCCATAGGAAAAAATCGAGACTCGATAAATCTGGCGATCGTGGTGGCCATCGGACTGGCCCCATCACGCCCATATATTCCCATACAATAATTGTTTGTTTTAGTGAGCTCTACAACCCCTCAATGTTTGTCCCATGATTTTAGAATCACCCTGTATTTAGTTGCCCCACCAAAATATTGTGTCGAGTAAACAAAACTTGAAAAGCAAGAAAATTAATTTTGTTCATTTTACGAAATACACGCTTGAATTAACAAATATCTGTGTTTTGCCAAAATAAATTAGTGAAGTGGAGTGGAGATATTTGGGCGGATCTTAACAAGAAATTAGACTGTCAATAAAATATTTAGTTGAATCAAGTGTATGTACATATTCGTTTGGCGACTCATTCGATTGCCTTCGTTCAAAAATACAACTCGAGAGTTTGTTTGTATTTTTTGTGATAATTAGGACAGTGACACTGTTTGTTAGCACATTTGTTGAGGCTTAATAATGGTACATACATCTTAGTGAAACAAGTTCCACAGGAGACTAAAAATTAAACCTGTTAACTTGAAAAATTTATTTGCCCACGTTTTCCAGTATTATACTGTGCGTACTTAAACACATTCCAATTTAATCAGTAGTCACTTCAGCTGAAGTTGCTAGGGCTAAGTGCCCAGGCGCAAATGGTCTAGGTTCGAATTTCACTTGGGATTACAATTTTTTATAGTAACTAAAACTGTTTAATGCATGTAGAACCAAACAAATGTTAAGTAATGCCAACCAAATCTTTGTTTGGAGCAACTAAATAAGAAAAACAAAATATTTATCTGCCCATATACGAACAATTAATTTTTTTGCGCCAGAGTAACTTTGTTTGATACAAAAAAAAACTTTTTCTCGGTGTGACTGACACATATTGCTAATGGCAAACTTTTAGATGGCTTGAAATATTACTTGTCTGTTGCCAAGTCAAGCTTGATACAAGCTTGACCTGTGAAGACTAGTTAACTTGATGCAAGCTTCTNTATTACTTGTCTGTTGCCAAGTCAAGCTTGATACAAGCTTGACCTGTGAAGACTAGTTAACTTGATGCAAGCTTCTTTCAAACTTGTTGGCTTGCATAGCAAGCTTGATTCAAGCTTACAGGCTTGTCATGACAGGTTTGATTCAACCTTGACTCAAGCTGATTAAGCTATTGGGGTAATAGAAAGTATTTTGTTAATGGGGATAATTCTAATTATCACAGAATATGAAGACTTCCCAAATGCAAGTGCAACTTTCCATTAAAATGTGTTTTGTTGCTTACGTGTTGAGACAACGTCGTGAGCATAGCAGTTCGTGATGGGTCATTTTTGTTATGTTAAACCAACACACTGTTACAAAAGTTCTGCTAACAATGTTATTATTCATATTTTATATATTAAAGGTATATGTAATTCCTTTTATTTGCTTCGTAGTTAAGGTTAATTTTAACACATTGATCCTTAAAAAATATAATGTCTCTAGTGGAAGTTGGTTGTGTGTTGGTTAGCAGGTTGGAAAATATACTTAAGGAAATGGTATGTATTCTTATGTTTGACGAACGCCTCCAAATGTTGGCATTTGATTGGTAAGGTTGGAAATACATTGAGTTAGAATCCAAATATTTGGTGAATGTTTTGGAATAAAAGTAGAAATTCAACGTAAAACCATCGTTATTTACCNTGAGTTAGAATCCAAATATTTGGTGAATGTTTTGGAATAAAAGTAGAAATTCAACGTAAAACCATCGTTATTTACAGACAAAATTCAATATTTTATCTGTAGAAGAGACTTAATTTTAAAAAATTTTAATTTATGTATGTAAACCAAATTATTTAAGTAAAATGTCATATATAATTAATTAAATATAATTACTTATTATTAATATAAAAATTTGACTAATATTGGTACCGTTTCAGTCAACTAACATATAAGTAAGGCATAAACTTAAAATAAATTAATAGCGGAATTTTTAAGATTTTTTTTTAAATAACTAATGTTTGGTTGGCATGTTAATATGTATGGTGGGTTGTAGGTTATGTTGGAATAAAAACCTACATGTGTTAATATGCGTCAGTTTCCGTTACAGTTTAATGCAAATGTAAGAGAAAATTATCCTGCGACATTGCGCCTAATTATATACATGGCATGTTATGATTCAACAAAAGGCTTAAAAAGAAACATGTACCACACTAGAAATCATGTAGGGCATAGCCTTAATTACATCGGTTATTTTGCATGGAATTTTGCATGGAACAGTTTGAATATAGTAAAATATGATATAATAATACGTTATGGAATATAACACAGTATACTTATCGCACCATATATTGCACACATTGTGTAGAGTTAGGGTGATGTGGTGGACAGCACAGCGGACTGGTAACTCAAGTGCGCGGATTCGCGCCAAACATTCATCCAAGCAGTAGATTTTCAGAATGCAGATTTCAGAGGATGATAGACTACTACAGTTTCAAACTCTTATTGAAATAACAAATGTTTATAAACACTGCCGCCTGTATTTCACAAAAATCGAAAAACAGCCCTTGGTAAGCGATAATAACATTGCCCATTGGCTCGAGTGTAATATATGAGAAGATACCGCCAATGATCACCACCTCTGTCGTAGATTTCGAAATATTTGTGTATCTCAGAACTGGCCGAGGTCCGTCGATCGACTTGAATGACACAGCACGAGCAAATACCTCGGTGCTGCATACCTGCTCCCTAACCGGTAGGCAGTGTCCTCGAAAAACATTTCGTGTAATACTCTTCAACAACGTTAGAAGAGATATATAATTTAATAAAACTTAAAACATTTTTGAGATTTAGTTTCAACCTTCTATATAACATAGTGGTGCACATGGACGGAGGGGCCGCGATGGTGTAGTGGTTAGACTACTCACTTCCCGCCTAGGCGAACCGGGTTCGACTCCCGGCGGCGTCGCTCCCGGATTTCCGCATGTCGGAATCGTGCCGGACGATGCCGCTGATCGGTGGGTTTTCTCGGGGATCTCCGACCTTGCATTCCGATGCCGCTCGATGCATCACTTCACCTTCATCGACTCTCAAGACCTCGGTGTTAAGAGCCGCTCAAATCTCTCCACCGCCACGTACAGGGGCGGATATAAGGGGGTGGGGTGAAGTGGGGAATCCCCCTCCCTCCCGTCACTACAACAGATCAACTTTGTTCCAGAAAATTGATACACATTTTATATATTTTAATACTGAACAGCAACACTTATTCACATTACATAATGCATTTGAATAAAGACAATAGTAGTGACTTCATGTATTATTTACATGGCGAGCAAAAAACATAAAAATGTCAACATGTTGGAGATTTCAATATTTACTACGAAGTTTTCTCCCCTTTCTTCACTTTCTCGTTGATCCTCCTCTGGTGCTGTACATACCCGTTACAAATATTCATACAGTAAAAATTTTTTGTGAGTAGAGTTTTAGTGCGTGGGCCATTTATTAACGCCAAAAACGTTAATGGAAGCCCACGGGGTTTTAGAAGCCAACAGAGAAAAACTAAGAAAAAGCAATCCTGGAAAATGAATTTCGCCAACTTTGTGGTAAAAGTTTTGCAATATTGATACATTTGTTTTGTACAATATGGCATCGCAATAACATGTACAGATTTGCGGTACAAAAAAAAAGCTCTACAGAAAGACGTAACTCGCTGATAAAATATTTGTTCAAACAATTAGTGAAAACAGTTATATGAGATTCCCCTTTCTTGTCTTTTCTATATTGGCTTCCATAAACTTCTTAAATGCGATTAACCTTTATAGCGTCGATATGTCCAACACACTCTTAAATACTTGTAAAACTTCGTAGTAGCAAATTAAAAAAGTATCGATTTTGCATCTGCAAGAGTATCGAACGCGTTGCTACAGATAATTGCTGGCGTTAGTTATCAAAGCCATTAAGCTACCGATAGCCTTATAGAAATCCAAGAAGGTTCCAACTGATGGTTGGTGAAACACGCTAATGAAAATTCCACTTTTCTGAAGGGAAGCTTGAGACCTGAGAGAAAAGGGTAACCATATTTGCGATGGTTTTAAATAATTGTGTTACTTGAGTGCGATTCCTCCGAGGAACTTGTTATGACAACTAAGACCGATATAAAAAAAAGATTTTTGTAGAAAACATAATATTAGAGCACCATAGAAAAATCTGAACTTCTGCAAGACTTGTCACACAGTTATAAATGTATATTTGTAAATTAACTTTCAGCGTTTCTAAACATCTTTGCCACAAGATTTCTTATATTATTTACTCTGCAATATTTATTATAACCATTCAAATTTAGTGTGAATTAAAGTACAGGATATTCTTGTTAGGCCCACCGTGAATTATAACTGAACTACTTTATAGTCTTCTCACAGTAAACTCAGCACTTTTGAAAGCCGTGCTTAAGATATACCTGTATGCGCATTATATATTCTTCCAACGCACGTTAAGTTAACATTGTCATGGGCCTGATCATTTTATTCATGCCTAGGTAAAGTGAAACAGTTAAATTATTAGAAAAGCTAATATTTTACAGGTTTTTTAATTCTTAACACTTGTATGCATCAACAAAACAGAAATAAAAAAATAAGTAATTCCAGTATTTTCAAATGTTTTCCTAGCATTCAACGCTAAGATATGTAACTACTTTCACTCCGTTATTGCCAACGTTACTGGATGCATGCCAGTCATTGTGCCCGTTATAATACGTGCAGGTAGGTGGAGTGACATTTTTCAAATGTTGATTCCAAAAGGGTTAAATTAACCGTGAACAGTCCATACTTACATGTAACTGTTTTTGTCCAATAAAATATTATTTTTATAAACATTCTTTAGTATATTCTTAGATATTTCAAATTTTAAGCTCTGGTAACACAAATAATTATTGCACAGTGTATATTTTTATTTTAAAAATTTGTATCGGCCTATTTTATTTTTGCAAGTGTCCATTCAACGTACTACTGTATTATTATTCAGCAGACAGATAAATCTATGAACTGCGAACATGTGCACAAAAATTAAATTCTTTATAAGCCATGTGCGTGTGGCGTTTCTTAGGGACATTCGGGAGCAAAGTTGAAAACTTCATCCCGTATTTTTATTTCTTAGATTTAAATCACAGAAAGTGCAATTTTCTCCAGCATGGCGTTATGCTTTCCACCCGGCAGTCTCTCGCCGTTTATACGAGGCAAGGAACGATATTTTCTCCCGCCCCCCTTCGCCCCGCCGCTCGGCTGGTTCTCACGGCGGGCNTATTATTCAGCAGACAGATAAATCTATGAACTGCGAACATGTGCACAAAAATTAAATTCTTTATAAGCCATGTGCATGTGGCGTTTCTTAGAGACATTCGGGAGCAAAGTTGAAAACTTCATCCCGTATTTTTATTTCTTAGATTTAAATCACAGAAAGTGCAATTTTCTCCAGCATGGCGTTATGCTTTCCACCCGGCAGTCTCTCGCCGTTTATACGAGGCAAGGAACGATATTTTCTCCAGCCCCCTTCGCCCCGCCGCTCGGCTGGTTCTCACGGCGGGCCAAACTTGCGACCTGCCGGGATGAAAGCGGCTGTTTGGAAATCCGACTCACGTTCCGCGCCGTAATGGCGCAAATTCTCCGCCCGCAAGCGCTGACAACTCTATGTAGGGGGGGGAGGGGGCACGCGCTGGACCGCGAGTGAAAGGCACAGAGCGCGCCACCGGCGAACGTCTCGCACCTCAGGGAGGCGTCTCGACGTGTCGTCGACTGTGATGTGGTCTCTTCGCGGTTTCCTCACACTTTTTGAATCAAACCTTTGAGAAATCAGCCCGTATACGTCGTGCTTGGTTCTTTCTTACATGTGTCCTGTATCGCAAGCCTTTCATACTTCTGTTAACATTAGAGTACCTAATTTTCGTTAAAGTAAACTCTTATACGTAATTTCTCTATAAATCTTAATATTTCATTTCAAATTAATGTGTTTAAAAGAGTGAGAAAACAGGCGTGTTAATATTGCATAGTAAGAAATATTTCTTATGCAGAATATTATTGAAGTGAGTGCGCACGAACGCGGCGCATAGTCCCTTTAATGTAATTTTCTAGACCCAGTTAAGCTTTGCTTGCATGAGGTGGAGGAATATCCTGGAAGTAGAACTCTAGCAGGGCTTCAGAAAAGTTGTAAGTAACCGTGAACGGACTAAGTTACTTCTACTACAGGTTGGGAAGAACAATGTTGAAAATTTAGCAAAGGGATAATGTTTGCCACCAGGTAAGCGCTAGTGTCGGGAAAGTACCAGTTTTTATCTATTTTATACGTTAAAAATCAGGATAATCCGCAATAATCACAAATCAAATATAAAATAACCACGTAACTAATTAAACACTTTCTCTTTCGTTATTCACGTAGCTTAACATTTTAATTAAAAGTGATATTTTGAAAAAATGCGCACTCAGTGGCGGTAATTTTCCTTACGCCAAACTCTCCCATAAGAAATCTCGTTTTGTTCCTAACCTGAGTAGAATGAACCTTAGCTGTGGTTCGACGCGTCGTGCGACGCCACCTCCTGCTGTTACTTCGTCGCGGGAAGCGACCAGAAAGACCCTCTGAACTGAAAGAAACCCAACAGAGACGTTACTACAGGGCATTTCTGTAACCGGTAGAGCTCGGCAGCAGGTTGGGCTGCGCTGTCGTCAGCCGTACCCGACCTTTCAAGGCGCCTATCAACCAGCGAGGAACGTAATGAACAAAAAAACTGCGGGTCTCACGCCCTCGCGAGGCACACTGCGTGGTCAGGGGTGGCTCTTGGACAGCGAGTGTTAAAAACACTACACAACTCCCAATATCGCCGCTCCAAAACGCGGCAAAACATCCCAGCCAATCAGGCGCTCCCAATACAACCATCAGCGGACATATATGTCGGTTTCGGGTGCCCCGTTTATTTCACCTCAATTAAATTTTAATACGTTTACGTTAATATAACTATCTACGTATAAGTCAGACAGTTTCATTATATAATCAATAATTATCATATTAATTTTGAATTTCTCTGCAGGGGTCCTGGTTCGCCTCGCCTTCTGAGCATGTAGAGTNGCCTATCAACCAGCGAGGAACGTAATGAACAAAAAAACTGCGGGTCTCACGCCCTTGCGAGGCACACTGCGTGGTCAGGGGTGGCTCTTGGACAGCGAGTGTTAAAAAACACTACACAACTCCCAATATCGCCGCTCCAAAACGCGGCAAAACATCCCAGCCAATCAGGTGCTCCCAATACAACCATCAGCGGACATATCTGTCGGTTTCGGGTGCCCCGTTTATTTCACCTCGATTAAATTTTAATACGTTTACGTTAATATAACTATCTACGTATAAGTCAGACAGTTTCATTATAGAATCAATAATTATCATATTAATTTTGAATTTCTCTGCAGGGGTCCTGGTTCGCCTCGCCTTCTGAGCATGTAGAGTATCTTCACCTCTCCACCATCCCACGTGTAACTGGAGAAAGCTGACCTTTTTTTCTGGTCCAAAGAATGTCACAAAAACTGACCCTTCACAAAAGGGCCGGATTGTCACTCATGACGCTATCAATTACGGCCCTTTCCTGCTTCGCTCATCACATACAATGTAACACATTAAAATTGAAACTGTGTGCTAAACGTTATTCCCAACACACACATCACACCAAGCTAATCGTTACAAATAAATGGAAACTTGAACCAAGTTTATATGACAATTCTAACAAACGTTATATGTAAGTTGCATATCTACAATTTACTAAACTACATTCATAAGTCAAAATGGCCTGTGACACTTTCTGAAGTTTACTTTGCCCCACCATAGAGTTGTGTTTCATAACACGTGATCCAGTCAGGTTTGTGTCCTTATAAGTTGTCTATAATGTTTGGGGAAACGTTCACTAAATAGTGGAATTACCAAATACGTATGGTAACTGCACTCAAAGTTTCTACACTCAAGAGACTGATGTATGGTAATTTCATATATTTTATATAGGCTAATAACATACATTTAATATTAATAAAATAAACTTAACATCTCCTTTGTGCCTCATTTTCCACACATCGAATGAAATATTCACTCTACCCTACACTTCCTTCGCAATCTATAAATCCCGTAGCACATCACGCATATATGCATAACCTGATCATCCTTGTACAAGGCCATGTGCAGGAGCCAAAAGTTATTGATACCTTAAAAGTGCTAGGTGACGAATTTTTTCGTCCGGGAAGTTTCTATTTCGATAAAGATATATTACTAAAGAGGGAAACCTTACAATGGACGCTAGGCGTACGCAGACGAATTTCTAAGTAAGGGCAATTATTGTTACGTTATAAAAACGTATATTTGATTTAATTTCCATGCTCGAATATTAACGTTGCATCTCTGACTGCGTCTGGCAACTCATGCCCTGTATTTAATACTGAAGCAGTAATCAATAGAGAAAAGCATTGTTTTATGGAGGCAGGTATACACATCATTATACAGGACGAGTATATAATTACCCGGTTCCATTCAACGTAAATGTAAATATTTATTCTAGAAAGAGTATTTAATTCTGTGCAGCAGTAAAAAAAGAACGCCTGTCCTTGAAACGTAATTTTTTTAACATGACGTAGCGTTCTGTACTGTGGTCTCGTCGTTCCAACTTATTACATCTAACGAAGGTTTTATTTAATCTTTGCAACTTTCTAGAAAATTGTTCACTAAAATATTTAAGGATATAAATATAAGAACAAAAAAGTTTTCCGCAGGATACTTTCTAGCACGTAACTAGGAAAGTCTTCATGATTTCATAATATTTGCATGGAACTCATTCATTTCTCTTTGCATATATAAGTATATAGACTTGACCAGTTAAGCATATCGTCCATCCCAACTATTAATTATTAATTTTTTTTTTTTTACTTTTTGAGCACACAGTACAGCTGAATAATCTACTTATATCATCCATCCTGAAATCATCGATGGACTTAAGTCATGTGGTTACTATCAAAATGGGTTGTGATTTACCAGAATTTATTTTTATATTATTTGCCGTGCACCGTGCAAGTGTTGAGGCCAGGTACTGATTCAAAAATAAACTTATTCAGATGAAATGTATATTTAAAGTCGTCTGTACAAGACAGTATTAAAAATCAGCTAGCGCCTTGGAAAAAATTTCAATATAATATAAGGATACTGACGGGAATATTACCGAATACTGAGATACCCCAATTTTAACACCAGTGTAATCATCTGCCACATGACCAACATAGCGCATTGCTGTCGTCAGCATAAGGAAGATTTATTCCAGTGTCGAATAATTAAACGTTTCATAACTACAAATTAATTATTCCGTAACCAGGGCCTAATATTGTGGGCAAAATGCAGAGTGATCTACGTATATTCCTAAATGTTTCTGGGGCAGTTACATCTTCCCCTTGTCCATACAGCCCGCTAAATAACTCAGTATTAATAATGGCAGTAACCAGTATTAGAACTAAAACATGGCAAAGGACTGGATATGACGTCAGTGATATACTTCCATTTATTCGAGAACACTGTATTTTTAATGGCATGCAGATACTGAAAGATACGCGTTTCGGGTCTACTTGACAGTGCTCAGGAGTTACCGACTGCCAGCAGTCAAGATCGGGAGTTTATAATAATGTTCAAATGTTTCCACGAGCGAACAGCCGTATTTATTTTATAGTCATAAATTCTGTTTTAGTCAGTATTGTACTTGCGTGTAAACCGTACGGTATGCGTGTATATATACACACCCAGCCGAATCACATTATTATGACCACCTGCTAGAAGTGCCATCTGCAGCGCGTAGCCCATGACTTATGGCCCATGACGTGGGCTGGTGAAGCGGGTATATAATACGACCAACAGGCTGGCTGTACGCAGTGCGCTTCCTGCTGTCATGGGTAAGGGAAGCGATTTAACCGAGTTGCAAAAAGGGATGATCATTGGCTTTTGGGCCAAGAGGGGGCAGAATTTCGAAAACAGCTACGTTTGTTAACTTTTCACGTGCCTCTGTGGTAAAGGTGTATCCTTAGTGGACGAATGGTGCCATTGCGAATAACCATTGTGGATACTGCGGAGCTCCACAAGCCGCTGATGTCCGAGGTGAACGTAGACTAAGACGGTGAATGAAGGCCAACCGACAGACTACGGTGGAACAGCTTACCGTTCAAATGAGCAAAGGGGCATCCAGACACGTGTCTACNTGAAGGCCAACCGACAGACTACGGTGGAACAGCTTACCGTTCAAATGAGCAAAGGGGCATCCAGACACGTGTCTACCGCAACAGTTCATCGAACCCTTTTGCGAATGGGGCTCCGGAGTAGACAGAGTTTGACTGCACCCATGCTAACACAGGTGCATCGACGACAACGACTGAAATTTGCTCAACAGTATGGCGACTGGACCGCTGCTGATTGGCGACGGGTAGCCTTCTCCGACGAGTCACGTTTTCAGCTGCATAGAACGGATGGACGTCAGCGTGTCCGGCGAGAAGAGAACCGACACCCTGCATCCATTGCTGGACGAACACTGGTAGTATTATGGTCTGGTGAATAATCTCGTGGTATTCTCTAGGTCCCATCATCTGTGTGGAAGACCCTCTTGATCGATTTGGTTATGAATCCATCCTCGGCGATCACGTCCACCCGTACATGATGGTTGTCTTTCTTCGGGAGGATGGTATCTTCCAGCACGATAATGCGCCTTGCCACACGGCCAGAAGTGTCCGCGCGTGGCTGGAAGAGCACGATCAAGACTTCAATGTTCTTCTCTGGCCTCCAAACAGCCCCGACCTTCATCAAATTGTCCATATGTGGGACCACCTCGATCGTCGAGTCCACCGTCTGTCTTCTCCGCCACGCACCCTTCAACAGTCGTGGGACGCACTAAAGACAGCATGGCTCCAGATACACGTGGCAACCTATCAGCACCTGACTGAGTCACTCCTAGCTCATATAGCTACTGTCCGTGCTGCGAAGGGCGGTTACTCTTTATACTAGCAGATGGTCATAATAAGGTGATTCGACTGTGTGTGTCTCTCTCTCTCTCTCTATATATATATATATATATATATATATATGTATATATACATCAACAATTCGCATGATGGTATAAATCGTAGGGGCCATTGGGACCCGGACACCCCCCCCCTGGAGCTACAACTACCACTAGAATTTAGAATTATGGCCCTAATGGACCCCGAATGATATTTATACGAGAGTTCTTTCTTTAAAGTAGATTTCGTATCATATTTTTAAAACAACAGTTCATTTCATTTTAAATTATTACTTCTGCTTGAATATCGCACATATTTTAAGATTATGCACTCCGGATGAGGCGAATATAACAAGACAACGTAGGCTTCGAGGAGTGCACTAGTNGCACATATTTTAAGATTATGCACTCCGGATGAGGCGAATATAACAAGACAACGTAGGCTTCGAGGAGTGCACTAGTATGGAAAGTTAACACACCTTCCTGCGTGTCAGCACGATCACGAGAGTAGATAATAGCCAAATGATGCTTGGACAGTTAGATCAATTAATGGCATGTTCCTTAAATTTTATTGTGCAAAATTTTTTAACATTTTCGTATTCAGTAGAATAAAAGAATTTTCAATTAAAGTTGGTAACTATTCATATTTTTTTTTAATTAGATAGCATTTTAAAAACCTATATATAATAAAATGAGAGATTTTTACATATGATAATGTAGAATTAGTGGCAATAAATTATTAATCTCTAGTNACCTATATATAATAAAATGAGAGATTTTTACATATGATAATGTAGAATTAGTGGCAATAAATTATTAATCTCTAGTGCTGACAGTTCCATAATATAGTACCATAAGTCTAACACAACTAATGTTTGGAACCAATAAAATGAGTCTGTTTCCCATAAATTTTTTTTTAAATAAATCTGAAATGAAAGCTTGGCCGATGAGCTACTTCGCTCAGTAACGGGCGTGACCGTAGAAGCCGCGAGTGGTATAAGAGAGGGGAGGGGGTAGAGAAGGTAGGAGGTAGAGAGCGGAGGTATAGTAACAAAGTTTTTTTAAAAGGTAAACCCCACAAAAAAAAACCCTTTCTACGCCCATGGCAATTCGGTTCGTTCAAAGGTAGCGCAATAAGGAAACCTATTTATTTCCCTCTTTTTAATACTGTGGTATATAAATTGTTCAATATATTTTACTAAGCCCTCTGATTTCAAAAAGTTTTTTCGTTAAGCTCTAAATGCGATTTTATATTTGTATTAAAAAATTTATCACAGTTTATTTTCTAATTTTTTAACTACAGCTTCATCAGTATAGTTGAAATATTCTCAATATTCTCAGTTCTCATATGTGCTGAGGAGCTGGGCTGCCGACCAAGCAGAAGTTAATGTAATGTTCTTTGAATAATAATTGCAATGGAGGTAAGTGATTAAATGTGGAATTAATTCGGACAAGCGCCACTGTAGAGCTACGTCACGAAGGTAAACACATGGGAGGACATTAAAAATATACACGACAACAAGCCAAGGCTAACTGTTGTCAACAGAAACCATTAAAAAAATCCAGACTCGCCTCACATGCTTGGAACAACAGTCGTGAAATTTTCTGTGACAATTCTATACCACTTACTCTATAGTCATACATAATAAAATTAAAATTAAAGAATCTTCATTTAGTGTAAGCAATATGACTGTATTTGATCAACAGAGCGTAGAATTAAAAAAACTGATTGATGCAATTAATTAAAAGAGAAACAAAACTTCATTATAAAATAAATACAAAACAATAATTACATGAAATTTACTCTAAGGTGCGCGGCCAATCAGGGACTGTCATTGGCTGCGCTCAGAGGAGAGGAAAATCCCACATACTCTCTCTGATGTTTCCAGTTTTATAATGTAGGTTAGAAAACTTGTAAGACGCCGACGGCCATGCCGCCCTAGTGGTCTTCAGATCACCGTGGTTCAACAGGGTCTGGCGGGATCAGTACTTGGATGGGCGACCGTCCGAGGAACGCCCCGTAGTCGAAGGCGCACATACAGCACCGGGCAGGCCCACTAGGGTCATCACGACAAGGCTAGGCATGGAGGTGAGGTCGTGTCGACCAGCCACTCCATCCAACCTGACCCACACTGGGACACCAGGCACGGGTGGCCCGTTTATTTTTTTGTCTTTATCAGACGAGAGTCTTTGTTTTCAGGGTGGTATGGCCGTTGGCTTCCTGAATACTGGAACGGGTCCCAGTTTCCGAAACGTCGCCCCACTTCTTCACCAAGTAAACTGTGCGTGTTCTTTTGTGCTGACTTCATTGCGTCGTCAGGTTTTGAGCTTACGTACTCAAGTATCAATGTTCGTCTATGTTGTCTTCGTTTTGTGCTAGTATTTGTACCTGTTTTCTTGTCTGTGTTGNTTGTCTTCGTTTTGTGCTAGTATTTGTACCTGTTTTCTTGTCTGTGTTGCTCGTCCGTTTGTTGGTCGTCCTGTTTTGTTTCGTTTAGTTTGGTAGAACTCTTAACTGATTTCCTTGTGAAATAATATTTATGTTTTAAATATCTGTTGACAACAGCTAGTCTAGATTGGTTGCCGTGTATGTTTTTGATGCCATCCTCTGTGTTTCTCCTTGGCAATGTAGCTCGGCAATGATGTATGTCCGGAGTAATTTTTAATTTAATCAGAGGTCACTGCCCCGTCACAGTGGAACTAGGCACACAGTGACGAACTTATTCAACATTCTGGATCCCTTTAATCTCAGCGCATTTAACAATTGACAGCTGAAATTCCCGCTGGCGTATTAGTGGCGTTTGCACAGATAGTAAAAAAAATGCTATGAATACTGCGCTGTGATCTAATGTGAGAATTATCCTGACGAAATTTNCGTTTGCACAGATAGTAAAAAAAATGCTATGAATACTGCGCTGTGATCTAATGTGAGAATTATCCTGACGAAATTGTCTTCTATTTGTTTCAAAACGCAATTCAATTGCATTTCGCGTTTCAATAGAACAGTAGTGAAATTCTAATGCGCAGCGTATTAGAATGTATAGTGTCTTGTACGTTCGTTTTCAAACACAGCTAATGGTATCGCGGATGAGTAAGACTACTAGAATATATTCAAATCAATTTAAACATAATTTTATTTGAAGAAAAGTTGTAATTTTTTCGAAAACAAAAAATAAAATATAGTCCTTTGCCTTTGTTTTAACACGTGATTTTGACATTTCTCTAAATTATTTGCACATTTTTCGTTCTGGCAGTTTTATTTGCAACACAAAGATTGGTTACTGTTCAACTGCCATGTCCCAAATCCCTTTTCATCTTAAACGACATACGAAATTATCAACCGTTTGATAAAAAGTGATTTATGCATGTATATTTGATATCCTATAAGGGAAAATATAGCGTAATGTATTTCACTGACAGCGCAATTTATGAAAATGAGATATTTAATTACTGATTTGGTTCAATTCTGACAACTTTGTCTTCAACAATGACGGAAATGAGACCTTTTGTTTCACAGTATAAGACGGGTTTCCTCTGAATTCATAATTTTGTCATTCGATAAGTTTTTTTAAATTATGCTGATTTGAAAGTTACAGGTATGGAAACAATGTAACACATTTAGGTAACATACCATCAAAAAAAAACNTAAATTATGCTGATTTGAAAGTTACAGGTATGGAAACAATGTAACACATTTAGGTAACATACCATCAAAAAAAAACATGTTATACCTTCTCTCCGTTTGAATTTAAAAATTATTAAATTTATTTATAGGTGTTTATGTACCCAAACTTTGGGAGCAAAGAGCGTAACTATATTTCACCGGGTTAATAGTCCTCGAAAACACGTTTTACCTGTTTTCGCCCACTTAATGGTTGAATTTCACAAAACCCTATATTTATTTTATTGGAGAGTCCTCTAAAACACATTTTATCTCTTTTCACCTTCTTCGGGGTTGAATTTCGAACAATTTTATCTTAGCGGGTGCCTAAATCATAAGGAGAAGCCATCCCTAAATTTCATACTTTTGCGTCCAAGAGTTTTGGCTGTGAGTCGATGAGTGTATGTCAGTCAGTCTGGACACTTCTTTTTATACATAGAGATGACTATGTTACGCTTATCCAGAATTTTCTTTTTTAAAATCATTATGTAAGTAGACGCTTTTAGTTTCAGCCATTTGTTGTTTGTTTTGCATGGTCATATTTGTTGANTTTTAAAATCATTATGTAAGTAGACGCTTTTAGTTTCAGCCATTTGTTGTTTGTTTTGCATGGTCATATTTGTTGGCATTATTTTATTCCTCATGGTTTTGTGGTCTTTCTTCGTTTGGCCCTATTTATATTTTATATATGCAGTAAACAAAGTACAAAACATAATGGATGTATTTCAATTACACAGCTTCTATTAAGCTTAAAAAACGATAGCAGCGTATTTCAGAGAAAAATACCGCTGACAAGAGAACAACATTTAAGATTTCTCTGTTCACCGCGCTCCAGTGGCTTTTTTTTTTAAGGCCCCATTTGGGCATCGAAATTTTAAAAATGTAGGTTTGCATGCACCAGTGCGATGTCACCGGCGTGAAGACTGCAAAAAAAAATTGTAATTTTTACTGAAAAAAATGTCTGTAATTTTACAAATACTTGTAACAGTACAAAGATTTATCTAGTAAAACTACTCGTTTGTAAAACTACAACAGCCATGTTTGTAATATATTTCAAGGAATGTCTGTACTATACTGACCCGTATCCGCAAGCTTTAGCAAAATGGCGGATACTCAACAACGTAAATCTATATATATATATATATATATAGCTGTTTGCACAAAAACCTACGGGTGATGTAAAGTGTAGTTGCGTGCGAGAAGAAATTTATTGAAAGTTTGAATAACGTGAAACACTTAAAACAACTCAAATAATCATAATGAAACGACAATTTCAACAAAACGTGACCGTATTATTCATTACCGTTAATGTTTCCTAGCTGCACAGAACTCTTAAATCGGCTCTCAAGAACTCGTTAAGAGCCATCCAAATCTCTTAACTCAACAACAGAACACTTAGAATAAAACAAATGTATATATTCTTGCTAACCAAATAACTTCATTAATATTTTGTAGGTACTTTAAGCAATATATGTATTTCAAAAATAAGTGTTAAGTTTGTAAGTGAAATTGGTTTTGTGGTTAAGGGTGCCGGCTGATAATACAAGGGGTGTGGGNAAAGCGTTTTTTTTTTTTTTTGTAAATTACATTTTTTTTTAGTTATTCTCTGTAATAATTAATTCATTCCATTTGTTTTCTAGAACGAAAAAAAAGAATTTTATGTTCACTTCTCAATAATGTAAGTTGAAATAAAATATTATAATAATTTGTAATATTACAAATAAATCTTTTGCAGATTTTGCAAGAAAACTCTGTGGTTTTACAAAGGATTTTCTTGGAAACTGGGTTTCCAATAATGTTTCTTGTAAAAGTAAAAACAAATTTTAGAATGCACTGAGAAAACAGCCAACAAAATATTTGCTTCTATGGGGTCAAAAATGAATTTAGTCACCCCAACTAAATATTTTCTTGAGTAGACAAACTTGAAAAGCAACAAAATTAATTTTGTTCATCTAACCAAATACACGTTTTCATTAAGAGAACATTTGAGTTGGATCAAAATACATTATAATGTCAACAAAATAATTTGTTGAATCGACTGTATATATTTGTTCGGACACTCATTTGACTACCTTTGTTCGAAAATACAGCTCGAGTGTTGTTTGCAATTTTTGGTGACAATTTGGATAGTAACAGTGTTTGTTAGTGCAAATATTTGTGACTAATAATGGTATAGACATCCTAAGAAAACATTTTCAACAGGAAACTAAAAGGAAAAGCTGTAAAATTTTAAAAATTTATTTGCACCCTTGTCCAGTATTTCAAATGTATGTATTTAAAAAAACCTGCTAATTTCGTCATTAGTTACTATAGCCGAGGTTGCTAAGGCGAGCCCTTACGCTGAGATGATGTAAGTTCGATACTCGGTCGTGCTTCCGACTTTTTTATATGAACCGAAACTCTTTAATTTGCAAATATACAAACAGTTTCTTATTTTAAGCAATTTATAAAGATTTCAAAAATATTTCATAGCTTGATTTTAAATACTTCTTGAAGTAACTTATTTCAATGTGAATTATCTCAGTTAGTTTTTCTTATTTTTACATCCCCAAAACACCAAAATTGTTATTTTGACATGCCATTGTGAAAAAATTATGCTGTGTAAATATTTGTATGTAAGGAAATAGTACTTATAACTAATATATTCAAGTTGAATAGTATTTCATACAAAAATAAAATTGTTAATTTTTTGTTAGAAATGCTATTAAGGAGAGGTAGAATCCAGTGCGGAACGACAAAGGAGAAAAATTAACCTATGTGATAAAAATGCACAAAGTACATCCGTTGGCTCCGTGCCATACAACAAACTATTACAAAACCATTGGATTCGAATTAATTAACGACACACTAATTGGTTCACCGTCAGTTGGACAATTTTAAAGTTCTGCTTTGTTCCTTCTTTTCCCCCTCCCCGTTGCATGTTCTTCCGTCGCGCTTAAGTATGAGCGTTGCCGAGAACCTAATGAGTAAATGCACCCGTGAGATGACACCGCTGTGTTGTTGCCTACATAATTATCATTAATTAATTTAAAACATGTCTATGTCTGAAAAATAACGTAAAGGCTAAATGAACGGCTACCATTTCTTCAAAAATATGCATTTACGAGAAGAAACTTTTAAATTATATCTCTGTAACACAAGTAATAAGAATAATAATAAATAAAATAATTTCGGCAGGGCCAACGAAGTGGGCGTATTCCAGGAAAGAGATGAGGGAAGAGGAGTTGTACTGTGATTGACCGGCGGCTTCTTGAGCATGATAATGATGCTTCTGAGTGCACGCCATGCTGGCGAGATCAGAGTAAGGACCGTCGAGGAAACATCCTCCACGCCACCTGTCCTCAACTGTCAAAACTACGTGGATGAAACTCGTTATAGTTTCACAGTTTTACTTGGTGCACACGTGGGTACTATCTGGTAGGTCTGTAGCAACGTTAATATTTAATGATGCCGAAGGACATGCCATAGCTAAAAACGAAAATCCTAGTAGGGCGTTCAAACTAGAGGTGTGCCACGAGCAAGTTTGACAACCTATTTTCTATCACTTATTTGGCGTGCACGCGATGGTATCGTCGTGCGAATTAGAGTACTCGAAAATGGTAAGGTAAAACTAGCTGATAAAAGACACTTTGGTCAATCGAAATGCATTCAATCAGTCGAACACGAACGCACAGACGACTGGATGACTATGAGCAGCGCGCGAAAGGGCTGTCCAGTTAGTTCGACCGCTTTCTCGCGTCAGTCATAGCTGCGGCAGTGTTGCCGATGAGGGTGAAGCGTGGTGAGAATGGAGTGGTGCCGGATGTAAGGGCGGGGGAAACGGAAGAACCCACCGACCGGCGGCATCTCGCGCGGGAAAATCAGGGAGCGACCCCGTCGGGAATCAAACCAAAACGGTTCGCCTTGGTGGAAGGCGAGTAGTCTGACCACTACACCACCGCGGCCCCAGAAAAATTACGTGAGTGTTGCGTAATCACCGTAATCGTAGGTGAAAAGTATGTCCTACGCATTAGATATCAATGGTAATGTGATAAACATACAGGATGCCTTGAAGAATAATATTCATCACGCTTTTCTCTGTAAACAAGAAAATTTTCACTTAAAATGTTTATTCGTACAAATAGCAAAAATTTAATATTTTTTCCTAATACTTGTTTTTAGCTAAAGCGTTTATTAAAGTCCCAGGACTGGCTTTGTGTGGACTGAACTTTTACTTATACACCCACCAGTTAGTGACTTCTGGTGACATTTAGCTGTATTTAGTGACTTTGGATCTTACTAGTTTTGTGTTGGCACCCCTGCGTACCAAGCAACATCTTGGTTCTGTTTTTAACTTCAAGTAAATGCTTTGCCCGCATTCGTGATCAACTTTGTGGCACCAATTGAAATGTTTCTCGGAAATTTTACAGTTCACTTTTCAAGTCCCTTCATTTCTCTATTGTGAGTATTTCGAAGTGACGCAACAGGCATGTTACTATTTATTTTAAATCTGACAATTGGTCCACCTGCGGTTAGTGTATAATTTGTGGATAGATTTAGGCCTACTTTAAATTTTTGCCGAAAATGATTATATTTTGATAACATGGATAGTTATTTTGAGTTGTAGCTTTATGTGTTGTATTAATTTTGTCCAATTTTGAAATTTATAATAAAAACATATATTTTAAATCTGTATAGTTTGCTTTATTCTTTCTTGGGAAGTAATTTTCCTCCATTGTCTCGGCTCTCAAGACCTCGTTAAGAGGCGTCCAAAGCTCTCCACTCCACTCATCCACTGCCGCAATTTTTTTTAGATAATTTTTTTCATATTACAATAAAATTAGATGCAATGTGCTAAAAATTTAGAAGTACCATACTGGCGTGACCGTACTTAATGATCTCCTAAAATAGAGCAGACCTTTCTATGAAGATGACAGAAGGTAATTACAAAGCAGACGTGGCCCGAAAATGGGGGAGAAGTGACGTTTGGGAAAAATTCACTGTATTTAGAGATGTATCCTCACCAACAGTGCATAAAGCGAACGTGTGTTTATCAATGCGGTACAAATCATTAGCAACAGGTGGTATCGCATATTGCCTGAGGGTGGGAGGGTGTGCTTTTCATCCATGGCAACATACGCATTTTGCGAGATACATACACAGTTTCAGATGTAAAATATCACAAGAAACTGCATAGGTAACAGAGTTGTGACTTTAAGATTTATAATTGGTTTAATTATTTAATATGCTTCAAAGTCAATTCTTAAAAAATTTACAAAGATTTGCGTCACTTATTAGTGTGATGTTCATTAATATCACGTATAAAAGTCGCATTTCCGTGAATTTTATTAATAGGACTTCACAAGACCTCTATGTAGTTAATCTACACATATAGGACCATTGATTCGTCAACGTTTGTGATTGGTGTGCGAGCCGTCGCAAGGTCCAGCCAGCCAACGGCAAAATGTTCGAACGAGTGGGTTCGAACATACTGAACATACCGAACATACTTGTGAAAATGCGTCGTCGACAACCACGAGTTTCAGATATCCGAGCCAACGTTTCAAACGAGTTCAGCCCAAGAAGAATGAACGAGTCCTGTTTAGCGCCAAAGAAACGAGCGAGTAAAATAAATTGTGACCTTGAACATTTCTTCTCGAAACTTCTCCAAAGCGTAACATTAGGCAACGATTATTTTTCAATAACATTTTGGGGATCTATTGAGAATGTACGCTGGATTCTTGAGGCGTCCCGACCTTTTGTTTCCAGTAAAATGAGTACTGCATAACTGATATAAATAAATTTAGGTAAGAATTTATTTAATATCTATCACAGTTTGTTTACTATCATAATTTGTTTTCATTAGATATCGGTAAAGAAATAATTAGGAAGCCTAACATGTAGGATCAGCATACCAACGTTTACAATATTAAATATTAAATACCGTTAAAATTCATATATATATATATATATATATATATATATATACAAACATTTTTGTTACTCAACAGTAAAGTAAAAAAAACGTGTGAATTGTATGTATTTCCTACGTTAGCGTACAAAGGCTACTTTTGTCTGCGTGCCGCCTGGATACACACCACTACGTTCCACTTCAGTTTTTCGTGTTATAAAAGAATAAAGAAACAACATCAGCTGTTGTATTTCCGTAAGTATCAATGCACCCAACAACACATCAATTTCGCTTTTTAGAGTCAACCATGCTGCTGATTGTTTTGACTTTATAGCTGACTCCGCATAGGTTCCGTTCCCACCGCCCAGCCTCTTTGTATGCAACTTCCCATATAGTGGACACTGTAAATGATAGGTTCAAACGTACTACCTGGGTATCGGCCAAATTTACATACAATACTATAGGCTGTTAACGGTAAAGTGAGCACTTTTGAAATCAACCTTTGAAAATGTAATTGCCCTTAACTGCATATATTTTAACGGTAAAACTTACTGACATTGACCCAGTAAAGTTGGTAACGACCCAGGGAAAGTAGTTTTAGTGCTCAAACGTTGAATTAAAAGTGTTGGGTTAAAATGTTTGAAAATGAAATGATTTATTATGCTCTCTGTTTTTTTTAATGCATAAAAGTGTAAGAAATAGCACATTTTTTTAAATATTTACTTTTGTAATACTTTCACTTTCACTTGACCGACACATTAATAAAGTGATCAGGCCCATGGCAATGTTAATTTTACATATGGTGGAAGAATATACAATGTGCATAAAAGTAGATCTTAATCGGGGCTTTCAAAAAAGTGCTCAGTTTACAGGGAACAGCCTTTACACTGGAATTTTCACCAGTAAATTGCACGACACCGCTGGCGTGTAGACTTTCAGTCAGCGTCTCGCCTGAACGTGACTTTACGCGGCGACCCTATAATTTTATTGGACGTGACTCTCTGAGAGTCCATCGCAGTTTCACATGCATCCGGTTGGTATACTTTCTGATACAGCCGTCTGAAAAAGCCGTTTTTAGCTATGTTGGAGGGCAAGGGAATAATGTTTCCAATGAACACGATGTCTTGAAAGCGCCATTCCGTCATCGTCTGGAACGTACTTTCTTTTCGTAGGTTAACCTATTGGATGCACGTTTAATTGTTTTGTCAAGAAAACTTTTTTTTTAATACCCTGCAACGCATTTCAAGCGCCAAGCAGGCAGCTGTTTTAAGCCTCGGCTTTACCTGTTACGCAGAAATTCTTCGTTTTCGTGTAATTTCTGTTTCAGAGGTACGATTGGAAAAAATTGGTTATAGAAAATTTACAATTTACTAGTTTAATACTTTGGTATCCAATTTTCACTGCGTGTTATTTCCTGCTTGCAAAAAGGTACGAAATTATTCATAAAATATAAATATGTTCCTGACTTTACAACAATCATGCAACACACAGTTAAAATTACGCACAAAAATACTAAACTCCTCGTAAAATATAAATTTTCTATAATCGTACATTGTCAGTTATGAGTACGAATCCGATATTATGACGCGAGAACCAAGAATTTCTGCAAAAGGGGTGAAGAAGAGCCTTAACAACGAACCACAATCACCCACCGCTCCATAAATGCAGAAACAAGACAGCGTTTGCCCCGTAGAATTGAGTGCGACCAGGTGAATGTTTTGTGAAGCTCTGTGTTGTGCATTGCATTTGCTGCGGATGCCTACATCTTAGGTATCTACTAGCATGTTCGCGAACGACGTCTGCCGATACGTCAGTGTCAAACAATCACACCGCATTTTGTAGAATTCTGTAATTACATGTTTACACTCCTCCAGTAGCGCTGAACTTTCCACTTCTGTCGAATAACTAATTACTCTTTTACAGTCATGTTCCACTTTTTTTTTTCCAGCATCTGACGTGTAGAACATGAGATAGCCACATAAAATTTTAAAGAGAAAATTGGCACTGAGAAACTTAGTTTTATCTTTTGCAGCACTAGTTTGTGGGATGTCTAACTTTGAAGCTCTTTTTTATTACTAACTAGCGAACCGGCCCGGCTTCGCCCGGTAACAATTTAGTTTTTACAGCGATACTTCGAAAGACAAAAATCGTTACTGAGGGTCATCCTTAAAAGATAAACATATGCTATCGCGGACTTTTCTGTAGAACTTTTTGAGAGCTACAATTATGTAGTACATTAATTTGAGGTATATCTTATGTTTTAGTCAGCGCAAGCCATGTAAGCGCCCTAAAAGCTGTTTTTTACAACTTTATTACAAACTGTTTGACATTTCTCTACTATTCTTACATTAAATATAAATGTATTATACACCAGAACCTTCCTCAAGAAATTCTCTAAATGATGTTGAAATCCCCATCAAAATCCATTAAGTAGTTTAGACGTGCTAAGCGAATACACAGACAGACGCGGATAAGCGACTTTGTTTTATTCTATTTAGAGATGTAGCAAATAACTGTGGGCACATGTTTACAACAATATCCAAGTCCTGCAGGGCAGGGGCATGTGATAGCAATGATATTTCTTTCGTCGGCTTGCTATCTGAGAAAAAGAAGTCAATTACGAAAAACAATTACAAATAACGATAATAATACAATAATTGTACACTATTGCAGTATAAACGTAGGTTGAAAAAAAAAACATACTTCAGGCAGAAGACGATGATGGTTCCTTCATATCAGACAGTTCTGATGCCTGTTTTCTTAGTGACCTAAGCCTATCTGATGAGGATGACAACCCATCCATGCGTAGAATTGAGCAACCATCAACAAATACCAAGGAGCAAATAAAATTACGAGAAGTTGCCCAACAGCCAAAGCCTAGAAAAAATTATTTTGTCGCAGCAATGTACGAGGAACAGTGGTTTTTAGCATCACCGGCGCATCTCCTGTGGTAGTAGAGTGTGTCGCTCACATTTATTATCGCCTACAATTTGCTTAGTTAAAAGGACAAAACAAGTTTATTTGGCCTCAGAAGAATGACGAAGTCCCTACCTTAGAAGACAATATTTTGTGTGTCGTTGATCCACCAGTACCAGTCAGTTCCACACATCTCGGTCTTACTAAACAGACTACAAAAAANCCATCAACAAATACCAAGGAGCAAATAAAATTACGAGAAGTTGCCCAACAGCCAAAGCCTAGAAAAAATTATTTTTTCGCAGCAATGTACGAGGAACAGTGGTTTTTAGCATCACCGGCGCATCTCCTGCGGTAGAAGAGTGTGTCGCTCACATTTATTATCGCCTACAATTTGCTTAGTTAAAAGGACAAAACAAGTTTATTTGGCCTCAGAAGAATGACGAAGTCCCTACCTTAGAAGACGATATTTTGTGTGTCGTTGATCCACCAGTACCAGTCAGTTCCACACATCTCGGTCTTACTAAACAGACTACAAAAAANATATTTTGTGTGTCGTTGATCCACCAGTACCAGTCAGTTCCACACATCTCGGTCTTACTAAACAGACTACAAAAAAGTCAAGAAAATTTTTATTGAAGCCAACAACTTGAACTATAATGTTCATTTTACGATTACTTCTATACCTAAGTGTTTTGAAGTTGATTCCTTTCTTCTAAGTTCATTTCTACGATTTTTTAATAGTGTTCAAACTCGTTCTCAGGGCAAAAAACGCAAATTTTTTTTTCCCATAAAAACAATTGAATTTTAATGTTTCTTTAACTTTTACTTGTGTACCTAAAAATTTTAAAGTTCATTCCTTTGGCTTAAGTTCATTCCTACCATTTTTGAAGAGTGTTTAAACTCATTTTCAGGTTGAAAAACGCCAATGTTTGTCAAATTTATGACATTTTAATAAAGATTTGGTAAAAGTTAACAATTTTTGTGTCCCACATACATTGTTCCATATTAGTAGTAAACGACTCATAGGAGTTTCAATTATTTTGTGTAAGCCTTTGATGAGGAGGCCTACATCAAACAAAAATGGTCAGAATTTTTCATTTTCATTTTTTTTTTTGTTGCCTTAAAAATAATTCTGTGAAAATGTGTTTTATATAGAGTTTTTGGCTCTTGTTTGAGCACCAATTTCCCCAGCTGTTCAACATGAAGCCAAATAGGGTTTGGAACCATACCACCAAATTACCGCAATTGGGGTAAATTGGAGGCAATTTTTATTTTTATTTATTTTTGTTATAACAACTTTTTTTAAAATTTCAAAACAAGTTTAGTTTGATACATAAATGGACTCTCCTACTATAAAAAGTTTTAATAAGAACAATTTCAACAGTATGAGCACGATTAAAAAAACTGAGTTTTCCACCGATTTGCCCATCTTCACGAGGAGACGCCTAAAGCTTGGTAGAGTTATAAACCGTCAAATCACGAAACTGTATATCTGAGCTCAAGTGTTTCTGATATACAACTAGACAATAAATATTTTATGACAGTCGGGTGTCCCCAATGGTTGTGCAGTACTGTGGGAGTGAAGAGTTTAGGGGGCTGCTCTTAACATCAGAGTCTCGAGAGCCAGTGAGGGTGAAGTGAGGTGAGTATGGAGCAGCGCCGGAATGCAAGGGCGGGGAAAATGGAAGATCCCAGAAAAAACCCGCCGACCAGCGCCATTGTCCGGCACGATTCCCACTTGTGAAAATCCGGGATCAACCCCGCTGGGAATCGAACGCGGTTAGCCTTGTTGAGAGATTATCTCTCTAGCCACTGCGCCGCTGCCCCCCTTCCTGTACAGTGGGAGAGTGTGGTGTTGTTTGGGCTAACAGGATGGAGGTAAGGGATAATGCGTTCCGGCTATTCTAGACGTAAGTAACTCTCTTCTACGTATTTTTCTAATTCCCATAAATATGTACATCCGTAAATGTATATCGACCTAAATGTGATAGAGGCAGGTAGGTAGGTAGTTGGGCTTAACTTCTCGTCGACAGCGATGTTATTAGAGATGGAGAGTGCTGAACGGGGAAGAGGGAGTGGGGAAGGACCACAGGGTCCTGAAGTATAGCTTGTGCGTTAATCTTCTCGGCAAAAACCGGCATCTCTGCTCTGTAATGCTGTGTGCAAGACCGTGACTTTACGGCTTGTGCTCTCGTGCTTCATGCTGTACAGTTATGCGAATGTTATGATTACTAGGTGGTAAGCTAACTGTTAAAGATGATTATATTTACTTAGAGTTGTCAGAGGATTGCGCGTTGTTTTATAGCAAATGAGGGGAACCGTTAATTATTTAAAGCGTCTAAGGCTCTCGCCTACCTAGCGCTTTTTTTTCCCGCGTTTCGGGTCGATAATCGCGGAAACGATAAGGGTGACACTGTCGCGCGGATCAAGTGCGCCATCGCCGCTAAGCGCAAAACTCTGAACTGACGTGCAGCGTTCTCGTCGCTCTGCGTGTACCTATGGGACTTTCAGGGGCGGCCTTATTATTTTATTGGTGAATATTATGTAGGAAGGTTCAGTGCATGNGCGTGTACCTATGGGACTTTCAGGGGCGGCCTTATTATTTTATTGGTGAATATTATGTAGGAAGGTTCAGTGCATGACCCTTGAGTAGTTTTGTACGTATCTGATGCGTACATTTTGAGATACAGCGCTTTGAAAATGTCGTTTTGGAGCACTCTGAGATGGTGTTTCTAACGTGCGTGGCATTTTGAAATTACTCAGCAGCCCTCGTCTGAAGTGTGTGTCCCTTTCGTAGATAAGCAGATTGAACGCACGTTTCATAGTTTCGTGGTAAAACGTGTATTTGAAACACTTAGCAGCGCAGTTCCAGCACCAGGTAAGTGGGAGCCTTAAATAATGTGTATCTCCGCATGCTGGCAGCGAGTTCCAGCTCGGTGGCGAAGGTGCTCGTCATAACATTACGAAAGCGAGCGCAGTGTATTTCACAGCGACAACATTCTGAATGTCATCGATACACTATGACAGCAGACCTGTAAAAGTTAAGCTACTATAGAATAGACTACTCAGTCAAATACACTTGAGGTACTTCATTCACTGCTGCCACAGTGGTTCAGTTTTCGCCTTCTGATTGAACTGCTCGTGATTCTTCCACAACATATTATTAAAGGGGAGCGGGTCGATTTCTGCCGGTTTGAAATCTCGTATTCATCGCTACAACCTGACAGTATAGATTTGGAATGCAGTTTCTCTGACTGACAGGACACAGGGCATTGCTAATACATTTCCTCAAGTCGGCATTGCTTGGCTGCTTATTCTGTTATCTCCTTCGCAGTAACCCTCACAAAATAATCGCTTGCTTGTTTTTTGGAATTTGCAAGTCGTAAAATAAGCAAGTCTGTGAAAATTAACGATTTAAATTATTTTGGGAAGCTTATTTTGGCGAAAATGTGCGATACTAAAAATTTTTACACGTCTTCTAAAATATACGTGGTGATAATCTTTGATAAATCCAAAATATTAGCAGTCATTCCTCTCAAGGGCACTGCAAAATTTAGATAGGAGACCCCATCTTAAGGAAATTTACCCTCACTGCGTTAATTTTAAAGATATGAGTTTCCAACAAAATGTATTCTTCGCGAATTTTTGAGAAGTTCCCTACAGCAGAGATGTTATTTATAGCATGTGCAAACAATTTTTAAAATTAATGTTTTACAAGAAAAAGTTTATATTGCCTATCTATATTGAAAATTTACGCTCTTAGGGATCTTCTCCTAAAAATTCGTGAAGAATGCATTTTGTTTGAAACGCCTATCTTTAAAATTAACGCTCTGGGCCGAAATTTTCTTAACACGGGATTTATTATTAGAATGTCGCAGCTGCTAGCCGGTAGGCAGTGCCATTAAGTGGATATTACTGAGAGTCATCCAAGACACGTCACGTAAACTGGCAGAAGTAATGCAAATGTACACATGCCACAACTATATTCAACCTGTTGCGTTTTAATAACATGAATTTAAAATATCTCCAGTTACCATTTAAGGTATCAATTTAGTAACAGGCGACCCGTCGTAAAAACATATGTTCTTTTCATTCGTGTTATTGAACCTCGGGTTGTCAGAACCCCCTCCCCCTTTCTTTTTTTGCAGGATTTTGAACCAATGGTAAAATTTCAGCACTTGGTCAGCTTGATTCCTTGTAGTCTAATCGGGGAGGAAAACGGATTTGTGACTGTCTCAAGCAACCAGTGCACAAATGATCTGTGCTCGAGTATGTATTGTACTGTCAAGTTTAGTTCAGTAATATATTAAAACTCGAAGTAGTGAGGTATTTATTCATGAGTAATAAGATATTTCTTGCGACCGCTTCATTGAATCTAATACTTATTTGGCGCTAGGATTTAGTATGGACCATTTTCGATCAGTAAAACTGCAGTCAAAAATATACATAATTAAGAAGAACAGCGAAACTAGTACTGACATGCTTTCGAATGGCCTTCCTGCAATCGAAAGCATAATCGCAGACTCAATTGACACTGGAAAATTTTTGAAACATTACAATTTTCCTTTGAATTGTTTTTAATTTACTGAATTAAAAATGTATTTTGAATTTAATTCAACGATATTTACATATGAGTTACTAACCGATGTGCAAAACTGTTCATCAAAAGTTACCAGAGCATAAATTCAAGCACGTAGAGACAAATGCGAATTTCGCTGTTTTCACAAAAACTGTTTCAAATGAAAGCACATTTTTTTATACTTTCAAGTACATTTAATGGGCAGATATTTTTAGCTCAACTAAACACTGTAGACAAAGACAAATTATTTTTACTGCTCGATTGACGCAACATGTTCTCTTTCACAACTCGCAAGGAGGGGGGGGAGAAATTAATTACACTGTACTGTAAACGGAGGGGGGGGATATTTAAATGTAAACGAATGTGTAAAATTAGAGTTTGGTGTATGTTTCAGATTTTTCAGCTTCGCTTGAAAACGGTTAGACATATATGAGAGATACATTTTCATTTTACTTCTTTGTAATGTAAGCTTACTTGAAAAGTCAAAGTACGCGAAAACAGGTTATATATATATATACTTATTATTCTCATTTCATTGCACATTGCAGAAAAAAAACGAGAAAAAATTTTTACTGCTGTTTAAAACCATAAGAAATATGTATTCCTACTTTATAAATGAAAGGCAAAATTTAACGCCAGCCTTATCGAATGAAGTTCTGAAATTCAGGTCCCTCATAAGTGTTTTGAAGGGATGGATGTGTGGAAACCCCAGCGTATAGAAATGAGTAGTTGAAATAGTCATACATTAGAGTCACGTAACATGTCAATAACAAAAGAAAACAAAAAATTGTTACTTCCGTAAGTATACTTGGTAGTTACACAAGGCGAATACGCGAATAACAAAAAATAACTGAACTTCTCCAGGCTCCAAGCTTACGTAGATTATGTCACATAAAGCTGTATCGAAGTTCGACGATGAAGGCGAAACATTTTATGGGTGTGTGTTCTGGTACGTAACGTAAATAGCGGGCGTTCTTGGACCGTGGAATGTTGGCATGCTGCCAACTTTGCAGATTACGTCGCGTCGACAACGCTTAATGAAGTCGCGTAATCATCGCGTCGCCCTTATCGTCACAGCGTGCCATTCACAGAAAACAAAGTTTACTTTCATCACAACTTTATGCCTAACTCGAAGAAATACTAGTCAGTTTTGACGGAAGACAATGTAAATTTTTTTTGCTATCTGTTTTATTTTTAATTTATTTGTTTATGTACGTCCTATTGACGCTGTGGTTGTTGGTTGGCACTNTGTTCTGGTACGTAACGTAAATAGCGGGCGTTCTTGGACCGTGGAATGTTGGCATGCTGCCAACTTTGCAGATTAGGTCGCGTCGACAACGCTTAATGAAGTCGCGTAATTATCGCGTCGCCCTTATCGTCACAGCGTGCCATTCACAGAAAACAAAGTTTACTTTCATCAGAACTTTATGCCTAACTCGAAGAAATACTAGTCAGTTTTGACGGAAGACAATGTAAATGTNCACAGCGTGCCATTCACAGAAAACAAAGTTTACTTTCATCAGAACTTTATGCCTAACTCGAAGAAATACTAGTCAGTTTTGACGGAAGACAATGTAAATGTTTTTTGCTATCTGTTTTATTTTTAATTTATTTGTTTATGTACGTCCTATTGACGCTGTGATTGTTGGTTGGCACTTAAATTGTAAATACAGCGTAAATTACGATTATATTTATAATATCTTATTTAGTTAAGCCACTGCCGAAGACTTAATCTTAGAACTCCGACTTGGGTATTTATCCTTGGAGCAAACGAACCTACGCATGCGCAGAACGCATATAATTTTGCCGGAGCCGGTAGCGTGACGAACATCCATAAACAATACGACGCGTCCAGATCGTTATACGTAGCGATGTAATTAGTTTTCTGAAAATTAGGAAACCAGCACAATCAACTTGGTTTGCAAATAAAAGTTAAAGATGGAAAAAATACTTTGTAGTGTGTACGACATATTTTAGAGGCTTCCATTATTACCAACAGCGCAAAACACGTAATAGCTGTGTGTGTGTGTGTGTGTGTGTGTGTGTGTGTATATATATATATATATATATATATATATATATATATATATATANTCACACATATTATAATAGGGATTTTAAAATACTGCTTTTTTTTATTAGTAATAATTGCATCTCTGAGAATTTATTCGACAAAACCCACTACTCACGTTCCAAAGGCATTTTACGTCTCCACATTTTTATTTGAAGACCTTACACTGCAAAATAAAATAGTATAACCATAACGTGTGTGCAAAAATAATTATATTTGTGAGCCCGCCTGCTACATCCTCAATGGCGGGACAAGTTAAAACTTGAACCACTGACGATATGGTTTGTTTGTTGACGCTGAAGAGTGCCTTCCCTCCCGTGTGAAACTCGAAATTACGTTATAAATATCGTAGATGTTGTGTTTTAAACTATTTGCATGAATTACAAGGTTGTGTTTCTAATGTTTCTACGTTTTAGTGGAGGCTTTCAGCGAGTGTCGTGTCGATTGCAAAGTGATGTGCGTGCGTGCGTACGAAATGGCGTTGACGTTGACCCAGCCTTGGTTTCATACGTGACAGCGAAAACTGCAGTAACAACGTTTACATCTTTTAACCATGAACGGCTGTTTTGAAAGTCGCCTATGTATGTGTATATCACAACTTTGTAACGTCCCCTGGGTAATTATTAAGTTTAGGGGCTTTTTGAAAAAAAAAACTACTAGGGGCATTAACGTCAGACTAATTTCTTAATATGTGCCCACCTAACATAACAGAACCTAACTCCACGATGAGTGAATCACTATTTTACGTTTTTAAACTAAAGTAGGATTGTAGGGTTGTAAACTAACCTAGGATTGTAAGGTTGTAAAGTAATATAAGATTATACAATATTAATCAAATCTCCGATCAACATCCTACAATCACAGACTAGTAGCGTCATACGTTAATGACGCTACTATAGTCGTGTTCTGCGTTACCTACCAATAATCCTAGGTTAGCAGAGAAAGAATGTTAAATTGTGGGGTAAAAACGTCCGGAAAAACCTTGTTTGAATTACGTAATATAACTACATTTGCACGTTAAGCTACCTGTTAGGATTTGTGGGTTTTACACTATAAACTACGAATTTAGGATTTTAGGGATTTAAAGGAGCGTAAAACACACCAAAATACTATCAATGCACTCACCAATGTAGGCGGGTGGTACATACTCTGTCAACGGCCCATTCAACCTGAGCTCACTCGATGAAATCACAATCTTCCACAGAGCGCCATATACACGCATATAACGCACTGAAACACTCGTTTACAGCCGAACATATATATATATATATTCAGAAGCACTCGTTAATAGGCTAATATAACGCAGAAACCTAGTCTTGCTTGCTTTCTTCGTTTTATATCACGAACGGAGCACCACCTAACTCACCACGACCAGCACCTGTAGCCACACACTGGCATACTAACGTATGACCCGTTATGATATATGCGCCCGCTAGATTGCGTGAATATGCGATGCGCGGCCATTATTAATGGCGGTAGACGTTAATAGATGTAAACATCAAATTTCGCGATTTATTTAAATATGTTCTACTTATTTTAACATTACGCCGTCTTGAATATGAACAAGGTAAGCTGTGCAGAACCCGTTAATGCAACTTTTGTTGGTCTAGGACGTTTCGTTCACAAACGTAAACAAACTGCCAAAAACAGTCATCTCGCAAATTTGTTCAATTTTTTAAAATATGTTGTACTTATTTTAAAGCTACGCCCCTAGTGTATTCGTGTTCTACGTGATTAGTAGAGTCGAAATATACCACTTTTTGGGTGTTTTTTTTTTTTTTACAGAAAAGCCCCTAAACTTAATAATTACCCTGGGAAAATTTAAACTGCACATACAATACATCAGTACAGAAATTATAAAGAATAGCTACTTTTTTGAAGGAGACATAGTAGACCCACAAAAATTATATACATGGGTTTTGCATAGCTTACCTGTTTGATATTTGCGAGGACGTAATGATACAATAAGCAGAACGTCAAAAATAAAATAGATAAACTACGAGAAGTTCGGATGCTTCGTTTACGTCGGACGCCGTGTTGTATAGCCCTGTAATGCTGTAGTGAAGTAAACAAATGCGAATCGGCAGCCGCCTGTCTGCTGTGGATGTGTAGACGTTACCGTAGGTTAGTTGGACGGTAAATGCAATACTGTGCGGTTCGCGGCGAGTGGAGTGTTGCTGCGCGCGTGAGTTGTGACGTACGAACCCGACCGTGTGAAGGCTTGTGATTTAAGAATGGAGGGTGCAAGTACGAGTGTTTTTGTGCCAGTCGTCTATGTGGCGGGTGTTACCTGGAAGTTAGCAAGTTTATTGAATTAACGTTGTTTTGGCCTACCTAGGTGAGTAAATTCACACACATACTTCCGGTTTGTTTTGTTATATGTGGTAGGATTTTGCATTTTGTGGTATGTCGTCAAGAGTTTGTATATTTCTGTGTGTGTAACTATATGAAATGTAGCTAACCTAACAGAATTCAACCTTACTTCACAATATGTAATGCACGGGTTTTCTTTGCACTGCAGCACGACGAAGTATGGTATTATGTGATGGCAACCAGTACTCTTTATTTACACATCGTGATGTTAGGTCTTTTTGCATTTAACGTATTTACATACGAAAATATAACGATAACGTACATATTTTACCCTAAAATTTCAGTATCGTTTTGTGGTTTGTATTGACAATATGTTCATTCGCCTAGTAAATTCGTGTTCTGTGTAATTAGTAAAGTAGGATTATACTACTTTTCGTGTTTTTTCTTTTGTTTGAGGAAAAGTCGCTATTCATTACAATTACCATGCAGGTGCACCATTTAAAATTTACGTATATAATTTCCACATTACAAACCCGAAACATACCATAATGGTCTATAGTTGTCACGCAATAGAAAACTAAATAAATATATTACGTCAGACAGTAAAAATAATTATTGTTTTTATTACTTTATGCACAGTTATTTCAAGTCTGCAATATCTGCCAGCGCTACAGAATAATAAATAAATACGCGCAGGTATTTATTTTTGCAAATACTATTGTAAATAAACTTTTCAGTGTCGCTTTCATTTGTTTATAGCCTCGCATGGGGCGGTGAATAACAAAACGCGACACATCTAATACCATCTCAGGATATAGAGAAAACACGTTCAGAAATACGTTCCGCGAGTTAAGGTTCAGTCATGGCTTTCATATCACCCGAGATGATAGCACATATGTAATGCCAAGCTGACCGTTCTGGAATACCGGCCGCAGTGCGTTACGTTAAAATTATCTCTTCATGTTTCAGGCTGAATTAATTATGTTATTCGGTAGTTCACGGGTTCGAATCAATGCTGTTTATTATTGATTTTTTAAACTTCAGTTTGAGGGGAATGCTTGTGTACAGAAATAGTGTGATGGAGTTCCCTGTCTTTCGTCACGTCGTCCCTGGTCGCGCATGGTAGGCGGCTATGACTCTGGGAAACGTGAAGTCGACCCGCTGTTTGCTGCCCCGGGTGACGACGGTCCGATGGGGCCTGTCCGCTGGTGCGTGGCGCCATGCATTGCGATCGTGCGAGACTGGGCGAACGACAGCCCCCTGTCCCTCCTTCATGTCTTGGTGCTACAGTCCATGCTCGGTTACTTCACACTTTTCTGAAGCCCTGCTAAAGTTCTACCCCCATGATACGTATACATATTGAAAGAAGCCATCTTCTTCGCAACAATTAAGAATTGAAATGAGAAGCACTCGTTAGACACTCAATACACGACGTCGTTGCACGACGAGTCAAAAAACAAAGTGGTACCTGGTCATACACCAAAATGGCTACGTGGTAATTAAGCGTCTTAATAAGTTGTCTTGCTGCCCCTCGCATGGATAACAGTTTCACAACGCCTTCTCGTGCTTCTGACAAGGCGCCGCATGTGCAATTGAGGCAGACGTCCTGACTCTTCCAGAAAGGCGTCTTCAAGGTCTTGTAGTGTTTGGGGTGGTGGATCACTCGCTCGAATGTGTTGCTCCATTGTTCGATCTGATCCATGTCGGGACATCTGGGTGGCCACTCCAATCGTTGCACGTGGTGCTCTTGCAGAAATCTCTGAACGAAGTTGGCATCATGCGCTCTAGCCTTATCATGAATTAATATTACGTTTTCTCAAAGTTGCCTCACGTGAGGGATGGCATGTGGCGCTAAGAGCCCGTCAATGTACCGTACATCGCGAATGATCAGGAGATCAGTTTTCGTGTCAAGATTCATGTCTGCCCACACCATAACAGATCCACCTCCATATGCAACCGTAGATTGTACAGCTGTCGGATGAAATCACGACCCGCGTCACCTCCAGACTCGCAGGCGACCATCTGAACGAATAGTCCAATACCCACCCTGCTATGCATTCGTACAACGTAGTTTGGAACATCTAAGGACGTGACCAGACTTCTTTTTCGAGCGGTGTATTATAATTAATAATTAAAGTATAGATAGAATTTCAATTTAACCAAAAATCATGTAATTTTATGTTAGCACAATTTTAAAACGCTTGTGATACAGGGTATATCAAGAAAACAACTAAACACGCCATACATGGGGTGATGTTTCGAAGGTTTGATTCAAAAAGTGTGAGAAAACAGCGAATATACTATACCACGTGACCTGAGTGTCACGTTACCGACGTCACCTGGCTCGTCATCAGCGACCTTTTGAAATGGTTGGAAAACGACGTCCTTCCGCTTCTAGGAGGTTTCTCCACGTGTGAGGCGAGAGTTTCGGTTGCAGACCCATTACTATATAACCTCTGCCAACCTTGTCGCCTGGGGACACTCACGGGAGGTCTCACGATGAGCTCTCTCTCTCTCTCTCTGCTAGCCATTGTTGAGAAAGGGAAAATTAATGTTATAATAATGTAGGATTTTTAAGTAGGTTTTTGTTTGTAGGGTTTTAATAGTGTCGTTTAAGTTAAGTATCAAATACATTGTTATTTAAATTAATGCATAATTTTCTAAAGCGACACTTTTGATTAAAATTCCTAGGCGTGTCGTTCCTGGATTATGAAATATTTTTTAACAGTGAGTATTTGAGTGAGTGAAGAGATTTGGGCGGCTCTTAACATCGAGGTCTTGAGAGCCGATGAGGGTGAAGCGAGGTGAGTATGCAGCGGCGCCGGAATGAAAGGGCGGGGATAACGGGATATCCCCGAGGAAACCCACTGACCAGCGGTATCGTACAGCACGATTCCCACATGCGAAAATCTGAGAGCGACCCCGCCGGGAATCGAGCCCGGTTCGTCTAGTTTGGGGGGGGGGCGAATAGTTGTAACCACTACACCACCGTAGCCCCAGCGAGTATTTGAAATTTTGGTATAAATTAATGGGGGAAATGTCAGTATTATAATGCTCGTGTAGCAAGTTTGTATTTTGAGCGAAGAGAACAAAAAAAATATGAGAACTGAGTGCCCCGTAAATATAATTGAGTTCCCGTAAATACATATGCAAATAACACAAAAGTTTATACCTCTTTAAGTCACCGTGGTCTCCTTTAACATCGCTGGCGTGAAAATTGAGTTTTCAATACCTCGTTTGTCTTCAGCTAGGTAATAATGGTTGAAGTGATTGGTGGGTTGGAGGCATGGTGTGCGCACGTGGCAGTGACGCGAGCCTCTGTTGCAATAATTCCATATTAACTTCAGATACCGTTTAGCATGGAATGTACATTAGCAGAGTAGTTCTGCAACATCACGCTTTCATCATCTATGAATATATGTACACCAGCCGCGATAGGGCCGTCATTAAAGTTGTAAGACAGTGGGTGACGTTCCGTTTTCGAGCGCCTGAAATCAGGCCAGCTTGTTTGTTATTACTTTGTTTTTCATTTAGCTTATCCCTTCGGCTGTCTTCTTATTAGCTTTGGTGATATCCTGCTTTAAATATGGCAGAACTGTCCAATTTTTTCATATTAAGTTTTGAGATTCATAGTTGTTTCCTTTAGATGAGATACCGGCGAGTCTACACCACAAATTTGCCACGTCATTGTTTACGCGTACTGAGAAAGCACGAATGGCGCAGCTTTTTTTTCCGTACATGTGCTATAGCTTTCCTAAGTGGTCAAGTGGACAATTAATTTCCAAGTTATTGTGCGCTAGCATTCCTACATTTGCAACTTGTATGGCAAATTTCCAAAACTGTTTACGGATTTAAAACTCCCATTACCGTTTAGGAAGTTCGCTTGAATATGTTTTACAGCTTAGATGTATGTGTTAATGAAGAAAACGAGAAGTGGCATTTTCAGTTGCGGTTCGCAAATACTGTGACCTTAATTGCTGACTATTCGAAGCCAGAAATTCATATCTTTAGTCATTGATACGGTTTCAACGCTGATTCAACTGCACGTAAAGAATAATTTCGATAATTTTACTTTCGTATTGTAACGTAACGACGGACAACGCTTCGAATATTAAGTTACAAACTGGTTTTCAAAAGTTTTCTCTGCACTTTGTCTAGGAAAACTAAGTGGTAGGTTACGATTTTTTCTCTAAGCGGCCGACGGATTTATTTAATTTTCGGGACTTGGTGGACATTTTACTGTGCGGGCTGCTCCAATTGTTAAAGCAAGAGAGGAGTAGTGAAAGTAGCACTCCCTATTAGTATTTAATTAATTGTAACACACGTCAACCGTAATTTTTCGTATTTTAATTTCGCGTAATTATTTTTTTTTGTCGTAACTTTAATATAAATGAACATATAAAATACACTCAGATAAAATTTCTTAAAACATTAAGTGGAAGTTTTGGCATGTCAAAATATTTAATTATTAATAAATACCACACAACAGCGCGGTTTACTCATTTACGTATATAGTAATTATAGACTTTGACAAGTGATTACGCCAACATTTTCACCGTTCGCATGCTTTCTAACGTAATAAATTGCAAAATACACATTAAGGTAGTAATATCCCTTCAATCTTGAACTTATTTTTGTTTCACTGTAGTTTATTTTTCAGATAAAATATTTGAAAACGAGGACTGTCGGTGAATAGGGAATGGCTTAACAGATATTTCAAATTCTACAATATTTTGCGTATATTGTATTTGTTGTAGCTCTAAGCGTAATGAACATTAAGTTATTATTTATTGTTTTACAGTCTCACGTGAGAAAATACAGACCGAAATCAGTCCATTTTGGATTCCGGAATTCTGTACAGTAGTTCTGTTTATAATAAAAATGTTTGAATTTTAATATTATATCTGAGCAGCAGGTTATAAATTGATATAAACAAACACACGATTGCAATGCTACCTTCACAGCCTAATCACACGGGTAATCGTCAGGCAACTTATGGTTGCTAGTCGCTTTGTTTGGTTTCTGTTGCTGTAAACTGGCGTGTTCACACAGAGCTGCAAGGTGCCGGGGTGGTGTAGCGATCACCCACCTAGGTGAACCGGGTTCGATTCCCGGCGGGGTCGCTCCCGGATTTTCGCATTTGGGAATGGTGCCGGACGATGGCACTGGTCAGCGGGTTTTCTCGGGGACCTCTCGTTTCCCCCGCCCTTGCATTCCGGCGCTGCTTCACGCTCAGCTCACTTCACCCTTATCGTTTCTCAAGACCTCGATGTTAAGAGCCGCCCAAATCTCTCCTTTCCACTCCATACACAGATACAGCAGCCCTGCAGTTACACACTACTGGCGACTGTCGGCGGTAATCACAAGGCAGAGTGATAGTTGCAGCGATACACGTGTTTGCACTGGAGCATTCACGCGTGGCATATCACCGGCTACACTCAAAGAAAAAGATCGCATATTTACCACATCAGTGTATGTGCGTAGTGAACCAGGAATGGCAAAGGTCTATTTTTCAACACATCCGTGATAGTTTTCTTAAATGTATTAATTAAATAATTAAATGCGTAGTAAAGTTCCGAACTTAGTAAAGAAGTATTTCTATTTTGCCGCATAATGTGAGGTAAATTTTCCATAATACGCATGATCTAAGTAGCCTACTTCTGTTTCAGTTTAGGAAATATACTAAATTTATTTACAGTGTAGTTTTCCAACTGTTGCCAACCTCCCAGTGCATTCAGTCAAACTCTGTTAGCAAACACGTAATATACACTCATTTGCAAAAAAAAAAATGACGGGCATGACCGAATCGTGCAAGGAAATGCTATATTCGTGGTAAAGGGAGCACTTCAGGAATCAACCTTTGAAAAATACCACTGTCCACTGAAAGCATATATGTTACCGTGCACGCTGATATGCAGGCTCCCAGTTAAGTTGGCAGCGAATTAAGTAAAATATTTCCAAGTTTTGACGTTGTATTGAGAGTGTAATTTTTAAATTTATAGAAAATGTAGTTGGGGTTTTTTTCATTATGTCAATTAGTGTACGAATCAGCATATTAGTAACACATTTATGTTACTAACAATTTCACGTTTTCAAGTGACTGGCACATAAATAAAGTAACTAGGCCCACGCAAAATGAAGAGAAAAGTATATCTGAAACAAGGCTTCTAGAAGTGCTCACTTTACCGTGAACAGCCTTTACAGCGAAGGTTGACGCACAGTATCGTCATAACCCGATATGTCCCATTTTCGTTTAATGCGGCTTGCTTACGCGGATGTGCCACTAGGAGGCATACAAGACCCTCTATCATGCATAGCTGTAAGACGCCAAATAAAACCTTAGTGTGAGCCTCAGAGCCAAGTTCAGTGAACATGCAGCATACCCCAAAGGCGCATTCTAAAAGCCTTTGCCCAGCTAGATAAGTTTAAGAGAGGCCATATCGTCGGTATCTGATAGGTAGGTTGGACGTTTCGGCGCATTGCTAGCCAAAGTCGGTGTTGGATGCAGGGCGAACAGGAGGGTACACACACCCGTCGAGAAGGCTCGGGGCGACCCCGGCAGGCCACCAGCAGGGAGAGCCTTTTCATCATGCGACAGGCTATAAGCACTCCACGGGCGTCACTGTGCACCACGCAGGGGCATGTCATGGCAGCTGGGGATACACCTGTGTCCACTAGTACCATATCCAGGCAACTAGCATAGCGGAATATGTCGTAGCGGCGTCCCTTACGACGTCTACCATTACGACCTAGGCCTCGCCGAGCACTTGTGTCCTTCTGCCGGAAACGGGTAGCACGGCAGCTTGCGGATTAGCGACGAGTCATGTTCAGTGACGAATATCGATTCTGTCTGGATACAGACGACCGCCGAATTCGAGTCTGTAGACGTCCTGGCCAGCGCCGTGATCCACGCCTAATTGTAGAGCAACACACCGCCTCAATGAGAGGTGTCACCGTGTAGTACGCCATTTCTTACGATTCCCACACCCCACTGGTGGTGATTGAAGGAACCCTAATGGCGCCGCGATATGTCCAGGAAATCCTGTGACCATATGCTCTCTCTTTCCTGGTGCAGCTTGACCACCACATTTTCTGGCAGGATCGTGCCCGGCCTCACACAGCTCGGGTATCTCTGGCCTGCCTTCGTGATGTCAACATGCCTCCTTGGCCAGCAAGGTCCCCAGATCTCACACTCTTCGAGAACATTTGCGACCACATTAGACGGCAATTTCAGCCAGTGGCAACTACGTTGGATTTGGGAGAGTCATTTGCGCCAGCTGCGGCAGAATCTTCCTCAGGAGAACATTCGACGTCTTTATGCCTCCCTGCCAGACCGTATCGCGACCTGTCTTCGTGCTACGTGTGGTCCAACACAATACTAATTGCATCCTGCAAGTGTTGATCCCCTGCAGTACATGGTTGGAGTTTTACAATATTATGATGTTTTCTGTATACTCACTATCTTGTCCTGTGCCTGTACCCACTTACGGGCTCTTGCGATAGCACCTTCAGGGTGATCAATTTTTTTTGCGAATGAGTGTAGTACGTTTATTACGTTTATGTAAACATGTTGTAACGCATTTGACAGATGAATTGAATGCTAACGATTTTATTGCAAAAATTAAGCAACATCGGGCAATATGCAATACCTCCGTCTGGAGGAATATTTCAACAAAACATCATAAAGGGCAACGCAGGTAAAAAAATATCTTGAAGTATTTACAACGCTCTAAAATAATCATAAGTTGGTAAAAAAAATATGCGGATGATGATAATATGGCTGTGTTACTTGGGAAGAAGAAAAATCTCGGGAAAGGCAATATCGACTAAGAATAAAATGTATGGTAGAGAAAATACTCAGTGCGTTTTTTTATGAACGTCAAAGCCCGCACATTACTAGCATATTTTCCACCTCTTTATTAATACCTGTTTTAGATAAATGGTACAATCTTCGTATATTGCGATAAGAAGTGGCATCTGATTCCATTTCCACAGCTAGATGTATGTTGGTATAGGCTGTTCACGATAAAGTAAGCACTTTTAAAATAAACCTTGTAAAAAATTGATCGTAACTCCATATATGTTATAGAGCACATTTGCATGCGGTCTCCCAATTAAGTAGACAGTGACGAAATAAAAGTATTCCTAAGATTCCGCGTTGTATTGCTAGCGTAATGTTTAAACTTATGTTCAGTGAAGGATGTGTTTCTTGTTTTATTAGCTGTTTATAGTATATTTGCAGTCTTAATATTAATCAAACTTTAGAAAAATCGTCTTGTGTACGACGTGTTTGGTTGTTTCCAAAATGTATCACAAGCGTTTTATACTTCTTTAAGATAAAAGTGTTAGATTTTGTTTCAGTTGAACAAACATTTAAGGTTTACCTGTAAATTATAATATGTCATTAATAATTAATACTAATTAAAACAGGACGAAAATATGTGGGTTGTTAATGCTTAATAATAAACAGTTCTTATAAAAAATATTATTTTAATTGAGTGCGCATAAATTCGTTGCTTTGTCCCTTTGGTGCAACTTCCTATACTTCGTTACGCTTTATTTGCACGAGCCGGAGGAATAGTCTGAAAGTGGAATTTTAGCAGGGCTTCAGAGAAGTTGTAGTTAACCATGAATGCACTATATTAAGTATTTTTCATATAAGTAGCACACTTACATGGCTAACAATGCGACGGATTCAGTTGGATGACGCATGAATGACGTGATTAGACCCATAGCAATGTTAAATTTACATTTGGTGGAATGATACAATATCCAGATAAGCAGATCCTAATCAGCGCTTTCAAAATTGCTCCGTTAACCGTAAACAGTCTTTATCATGTGCATTGACAAGTCTAGTCACCTGCGAGTAAAACCGTAAGTTGCCGAGCGATGGTTGCCTGGAGGTTGTCTCCCCGTGTGAAACGACCCACCTGGTCAGAATTCTTTCACATCACTGGTTCGCAACTTACTCAGCAATTTATAAAGTCGTGGCGAATTTCTCTTTCTGCAGTTGTTTCTCTTTCCACCTAGTGCGACCTCACCACGATTCATGAGCCGACTGCCTGGTAGCCATGATTCGGTCTAGCGACTATGGGAAACCAACGTAAATACGTCGCTGTTTATCCAGTTCTTAACCCTGTTAAACAGAAAGAAGCCCATTTTTGTTGCAACTGAATCTCAAAATAGTTTTGTGAAATGTTAACTCAAACAAATTAGGAAAAGGCCTGGTTGCGAATTTATATTTCTAGTACCCGGTACATTTTAAATTTTGCTGGTGTTGGGTCAAAGTCGAGTGTTTTACCCCTTTTTCGCTGATTCCCAAAAATCTACAATATGTTGTTGCCACACATATGCAGCAACTAATCAGATAAGTAACATTAGTCTTTAATGTTTGTTAATGACTGTCCTTTGGTTATTAAAGAGTTTTGACGAGACATTTCTCTATGAATTTTGGAAGTTCTGAGGTTTGAATTTCAGAAATTCTCTCAAATAATACACCGAGGCAAAATTTTAACATTTCTATTGCATTGTAATTGTCCCAGAAAACCAAAATAGTGATTTCAGAGTTGGTAAACTATATGTATAACGGGACTATCTCCTCCAAGAGTGCCATTATGAAGCACCAGCAAATTAACAAGTTCACACTTTTACTAACCTAGCAGTCGGAAGTGGCAAATTCGGTATTAATTAACATATTTTATTGTTCATTAAGTTAAAGGTATACATCAGGTGACACAAAGACTTTGATTTTGTCTATCCACTACAACAATTATTTCAGATATTTGTTTTAAATTTATGCGGTCATTTTATGATAATTTATTCAAGTTGTTACATATATTAAATATGACAAATTAAAGCAAAATTATAATTTTAACATACTTGCTGGGAAGTCTTATTATATAGCCTATAATGTATACGTGTTCATATGTTTTCATTTTACGGTCAGTGCTCACGAAATGAGAGATGTAGTTGTAATTTGATACCCATTTTAACACATTTCTGCAAAATCTTATTTAGTACGAAAATGAGTAAAGATAATCAGATTAGTTGTTGTTACTATAGAGTTATTTAAAGCGCATCAAGTCACATTATCTGTGCGCTAATATTATATCACTGAATCTACATAAACACTCGGCCCCGTAATTCTCTCCTCACCATTCTACTTCGTCAGTCAGGTTTCATGCCCCATTATTTTGCTGATAAATTTTAAAGCTCTGGAACTAACTGCCGTAATACTATGTTTAAAAAAAATCCCTCATCTGACAAAGTTTTACAAAATCTGTGATTTTAGTTTAAATGAAAGTTTCGAAGTCATTAAATGATAGCTTTGAAGTTACGGCACGTGCGAGTTCGTTGATTTTGTGCATTTAATTCTGAGTTGAATGTGTGTAGGCAACACTAACACAACTTCTTTTTACTAGTTTATAGTCGGGTTGTTCCATAGTTTTCGTATCTTTATCATAAGTGTTAATTTTGTTCTATTTTGAGTACGTTAAATGACATAATAACTGTTGTTTCATCCAATTTTTATAAACTATTTCCGTATAATTTTTTTATTACATTAGTTATGATGCTACTTTTTTTTTTCATACCAGAACATTATTGTTATTATTTGCACTTTTTAATGTATTAAGCTGAAAGAACACTTAAAATTGTACGGTTAGTATCTAAGAAATTTTAACAGCGATCACTAATATTCGAAAATGTTACATGTAATATGGACATCCCAAAAGATTTGTGTGTTATAAAATAATCATGGTTTTCAAAATAAGCAAGTAGTTTTCATTTATGTGGTTTTTAATTCTTGATTTGTGGATGTTTTGAATTTACTTTATGGCCTTAATTTAGAACGAAATAAATAATTTAATTGACCTCTTTAATACACTGACTTGGAAATTACAAAAAGACATACGAATTACTTAATAATTAGCGAAGTGCAAATAAATTAAAGTTTTGGTTTTTATTCCGCTGTGGAAAAAAAACCTTGCTAATTTTACGCACGAAAGCAAATCAAAGACTCTAATTTGAGCACCGTATAATTTTGTCAACTAAATTGAAGCAGTACATACGGTGTAATTTATCGTGTGTATTGTTTATAGTTATATTTATTTATATATATATATTTCACGTAACCACCTTAAGCAAGACAGAAAATAGTTTTGTGGGTTATCTCAAATCTTTATATTCTATTAAAACATTTTAAAAGATACATAAAGTTTAGGCCTGTTGCATTTGGATGTATAAGATATCTTAATTGACTAACAAAAATGTTAATGATTGCAACATAACACTACAAAGCAAATGCGTATCCAGAGACAAAATAAGCCAAGGTTATGCAAACTCGATCGCCATCTTGCTGATCGGAATTATTCCGCAATATGGTGTGCAGTTTTTTTTTCACTAGTGGCGTAAAGAAACGCGAAAAATCAGTTGAATTGACTTTCTGGACAAAAGCGAAACGACATTACAGCAAAGCATTTCGTGCATTTGTTTTCTATCGGCTTGCATGCAACGAACAAGGCGGCAGGCATTTCAGCTGTCAACTGCCTGAGTACACCGAGATCAAAGAAACCACGCCAGCATTTCGTCTCTCTGAGCCTAGTTCCTCTGTGATATGTGTATTTTGAAACGGCTCGTGAACGGACGTATTCTTTCTAACGAACTCACCCGGCAATTTTACAATTTGTTTTTCACATTGGTCGGGGCATTATCAGAATACTTTATATTCAGTACGCAATGGGACTAATTCGCGTGGATGAAATGTGGATTTACAGGAAGATAATTGGTAGTACGGAAATTCACATGTTCTTGGTCATGTAGAGGTTGTTTATATTCCTCACGTTATTATAAAATAAAAGGTGCACACCAACACTTTACTGTAATATGTGATCTCGGATATTTTCTTGTAAGTATAAGAAAATTTCGGTTGTACCGAGGATCTGATAAATAATTAATTTGGTAAGTACACAAAATAATTGCAGTGCATCGTACAAATCTACACGTACCTCTGCTACAACATCGCGCTTGTAAAGTTTATTACAGCAAGGCTCATTACATACACATTTAGCCAAACAATGTTTATAGAATATTCCAAAAAAATTTTGACTTGCCGAAAATAACATTTGTGCACACTACCTACAAACTTCTTCACAGCTCAAAACTTATTTCACCCAACGGAGATTTGCCTGGATCGACTGTTAGAAATAATGACTAGGTTATTTTTAATGTTGAGTACGGTCAGGTAGGGACTAGAGGCATTGACCTGGCTCAACTTTAGGAGGTGGCACCACATCAATGTACTGTAGTGCTTTCAGAACATTAACAAATGGCAGAAATACCCAACTATATTTATATATAGTAATTTATAGTTATAATTTTTATTTCAAATACTTTTCCCCAAAATACTTACAACCAGCTAATAAAAACTACTCATCCCAGTACTACAGTAATGCATATTCATTGTCATTCTGTTCACAAATGTTTTGCACAAGCATGTGTGTTTGCCACTTTCAGTCATGTTTTTGAAATAACAGTGAAATGTTGCAACACCTCTATAGAGCATATTCCAAATGATACAATTTATTGCAAGCTAGAAATTTCCATAAACAAGAAACAACGCACAACTACTTTGTTCCTTTCCAGTTCCTACAAAACTGACTGACAGACTTGCAAGTACTCAGCAACACTTAGCAAAGTATTAGGGTTTCATTACTAGGCTTGTACGAATGCCTTCAAGGGATCAGGGTTAAATGAAGCACAGTTTTTATACTATTATAGCCATGATCAACACTGTCTGTACCTTCCCACTTGTTTTGCGTACTGTTTGGAGCATACCTGGTGTTAAGCACACACAGACTGTGTGACTGAGAAAATACCATCTACTATTCACTTAATACAACCATTAACTCGGGGTAATTCCCCCTTTCTATGACAAAGTCTACCCAGCATATTTCATCACACCAATAAAAAAACACGGAAACTATTATCAAAAACTAATTTGCCTGTTCTTGATTTAAAGACCAGAATTAAGAATGGCAAGTCTGGCTCAAAACTGTGAGTAGCAGTAATAAATTGTGAAATGACTAGATTAAAAAATATTAAATTGAGATAGTAGTTATACAAAATTAAACAAGACCAAATACAATACGTAATTTCTTTAAGAACAACAGGTATTTGTAAGGTGAGGATAAAGCAAAGTAAGAACATGCAAACAAAAATAAATCAAATTATTCATACAAAATTAAGTTACTTTTTCAAAGTTTTTATTCGGTCTAAGTTACTGGCATTACATTGCATACTTAAAATGTTCATACTTAATCCATTATGTTAATTGTATAACCAATAGTGAAGCAGTTCACGGCACCAATGTATGTCAGGGATTATGGAACCACTGTATTACATAATCATTATATGCAAAAGTCATTGTAATGAGATTTACTCTCATATTACAAACAGCACTTAAATAATTCAAATAAAATTTATACATTTACATATCCCTTCACAAGTTCCAACACAATTTTCAGTGCATACATCAACATCAGAAAAACAAAAAAAAATTTGCTTGTAATAAGTCGCACTCAGAATAAAAAATATCCATGCTCAAAATAGTCAATTATGAGACGTCGCTGCATCTTATCTGGAGTCATCATAACGAAACCACACATTCAAACTAGAGATGCAACGAATAGTGATTTGGCGGAATACCGAATATTCGGTCACGCTCTAGGCCGAAGCGCCGAATATTCGGCGAAAGATGTGTGCATTTCGCGCGTAACAGTTTACGACGTGTCTCATTGCGGTGCGTGCGGGGTCGACGGACGGGGCGGGAGTATTTGGTTCATTCGCGAGTAGATCGTGTCACGACACGCATTATAAGCATTAATTACTTTCTTCTGATCGCACTTTATGTAATTAATTATTATTATCAAAAATATCGTTTTTATAGCAACGAACTTTTCATAATGGCACCAGTAATTAATAAAAAGTCGCCTATTTGGGAATATTACGAGATTTATAATGATGATTATAAGGTGGCTGTGTGTTCGTTATGTAACAACAAGATCTCGCGTGGTGGAGAAGGAAAGAAAGCAAGTAAGTAAAAACTTTAATAAAACATAATTTTAATAAACTTTAGCGCTAACATACACTAGCAGGGTTGGTATGCGTGCATGTAGGTATAGAAGTGCTTACGTGCGTGTTTTTATCTAAGCGTTCATCCACAACAGGTGCCGAATTCTGATTGGTATCTGTCATTTGTCAAATTTTTTATTCTTGATTTTTCAAGTGTTTTTTTTTTACCTTTAGCTAATGTTAATCAACTAGTTTATGAGTATGGGCTTGGGATCTAACCTGACCTTTCCAAATTGTAAATCCGGCTTTAATTAACTAATCAATCACCGTTTTAAGAGTGTTTATCTTATCATGTAATATGTGAGCGAAGTTAGTTTAATTATTGTATTCGTTTTTTTTTTTTGCTTGCAGCTACAACTTCCCTGAAAAACCATTTTAAAAGCAAACATGCTGAGCAGTACGCTACTTTAACTGCTGCTTCCTCGGCAAGTGGAAGCAAAAATGACGGTACTCTCATCTGCCGATTCCAAAATACTAGTAGTACCAGGTACGTCACAAAAACAAAAACAGTTAACTATGAAGGAAACAACTAAAGTAACATGTTGTGGGATATAAATGACCCTAAATCAATAAAACATCATTACTTAATAGGTAAAATGATTGCCATAGACAACTAACCGTTTTCACTTGTTCAACGAGTCTGCTTTACAAGGCTTATGGAAAAGGCAGTGCCTCAATACAAAATGCCTAGTCACACTTATATGACCGAGAAAGTTATCCCCGATATACATAACAGAATTTACTCAAAAATTGAAGCTAGTATCTCGCGAGCAACAGCAGTATCGGGGACATCTGATATGTGGACATATCAGCACAATAATGAGAGTTTCTTGTGTTTCACTGCGCATTGGTTATCTCCAGAGTTTATTCTTGAACATGACGTTTTAGCGATGAAGCAGTTTACTGGCTCACATACTGGTGACAATGTCGCAAAAGAGCTCAATGCCATTGCAGAAAGATGGAACATTTCTCAGAGCAAGATCCATTTATTGTCCATGACAGTGGAGCCAATATGATAAAAGACGTACGAGTCGCAGAATATGATTCTGCCAAGTGTTTTATTCATTCACTGTAACGAGCTGTGGAGGAATCGCTGAAGTCCCAAGTGGAGGTATTAGAGATGGTAGCTGCTGCGAGACGAATTGTTATCCATTTTAACCACTCTGGTATAGCACAACAAAAGCTGAAATCCATTCGTCAAGAACTTAACTTGCCAAACCACCAACTAGTACAAGATTTTATCACATGCTGTAATTGTACTTATTATTTAATGGAGCGATTACTAGAACAGAAACGAGCTGTCTCTTTGTACATAACAGATCATGACTATTTGAACAATTTGACACCATCGCAGTGGGAATTAATAGAGCAATGCATCAAATTCCTCAAACAGTTCGAAGAGATAACTTAAATAACCAGCTCAGGTCTTTCCTGCATCTCTGAAGTGATTCCACATGTTGTCACATTGTTGAAATTCCTGGGAAAGGAAGAGACTGCAGATATAACAACAAATTTATTGAGAATGAGATCTTCATTAAGAGCTGAGCTTGAAAAACTGTTTGGCTTTGATGAGAATGGCAAATACTTGGTTGCCACTTTTCTTGACCCGCGATTCAAAACTAGTTTTCTGGGAATAGTTCAAACGTAAAGAGAAAGACAAAAAATTATTTTAGAAGCTCTGAAAATTAGTTGTGATGAACCTAGTGCCGATGATGATTCTTCTCCACCTAGTAAGAAAAGAAACACCAATGAAAATGATACAATCATTGAAATACACGACAGTTTCTGGAACTGTTTTGAGGATTTCGCTACAGACAATATGCAAACTGAGATTACAGAGAAAAGTGCTATTGCAAATGAGGTCAATTTTTATTTGAAAACTGTTTGCCTAGATCGGACGGCAGACCCTTACAAGTGGTGGTCAGCAAAAGCAAAACAGTATCCAAGCCTAACAAAGTTCGCTATGATTTATCTTTCGTCTCCTGGCAGTAGTGTATATAGTGAGAGGCTATTTTCAGAAGCAGGTATTATCTATGAGAAAAAGCGCAATCGTTTGCTACCAACAAATGCTGAAAAACTTGTTTTTATGCATCATAACTTGCCACTGATAGATTTTAAGTATTAAATTTGTAATAATTTCTTATTGAAATAGATACATTTTTGAGTAATATGAGTTTTTTTTCTTCATGATTAGGTATTCGGTATCGATCGAATAGTAGGCAGTATTCGGCCGAATACAGAATAGTAGCCGAATATTCGTTCCCTCACTAATTCAAACCACACTATTCAACTGGACCACTAATATGATGAAAATAAAAATTACAAACATTTCAGATTACTCTTAGCTGGTCCAAAAAAAATTTTTTTTAACCTTTATTACACCTGTTGTATACATTGTCATTGAGATATAAAGATTAAACTTTAATGAATAAAAATGCAGAGAACACTGCAAAAAGGCATATATTTAAATAAACAACTATATATCCCTTTATGCTGCATGGGTATAAATGCAAGTACATGGCTCGTTTCCAAAGTATAGCCATCTTAATTTGAAAACCAAAAGATTGCCCACAATAATAAAAATTTGTATTTGTATGTGGAGATATGCATTATAAACGTACATCACACATTGAGTAAGAATGTTTTACCGTAATTACATCACAATAACTGTCCAATCCAAGTGACTCGCGATGTTCTGGGACCATTACCTAGCATCACAGCAACCAACAAGTAATTATGTTACTTAACTTACTTTATTCATAGTGCTGTACTCTGACAGTAATTAATGCAGTATCGTTCTTTTTGTAAAACACGCCTGAGTGTTATGAGGGCTATAATTTTCCTTTGCCACATTGTGGATATAAAACTGTTATAAATGTATTCCAGAAATAGCTAACGCTAACATCTCAGCACATTTATAATTGTTCATAAGAAATTGTAGCAACGAGAACAAAATAATTTATACTAGGTTTGCCCTAATGCAGCATAGTCTAACATGCACGCAGTGAATACAAGTCGCAAATCTTGGAGGCAGAGTTTATCGCCACTTATTGCGAACTTTGAAGCATTGCAAAATATTAAGACTAACATCTGGAAATTGTAGACTGGATGACAGTTCATTAACATCATTCAATGGGTGCATATATTTATATTTGCAATCAAGCCAACCCACGGACATGTACTTACAGTTAATTGGCGGTACTTCATTGATGCAGTGTGTCACACTTGGAACTTCAACAAACTTGGCTTATGAGTGGTCACTTACACTCAAATATTCGGGAGACTGGTCTTCTAAAATTGGCAAACTATTTTCTTCGCATTCAGAATGTTAAGTTATTTCTTCTTATGGATGGACAGAAGTTAACCTACTTTCACTGACAGCCTGGATTATGGGCACTGCACCTATAAAGTCTAATCAACCGCAGCTCATCTTCATCCTGGTTCTGACTCCCGTCGAAATGACATTCACACAGGTAGGCCCGTAGGCCTGTGTGTATCTGAGATATGGGCAATTGGAAAAGTCACTCAGCCCACAACTGATACCTACAAGCGAAACTTAGCGCTTGGAAACAGTAAAAATCGCCGCTAATTAGAATTTGAAATGTAAACACTCGCCACAAACAGACGTCCATATGCTCATCGAGAAGACATTTATCTCTTTTTTTTTTTTTTTTTCAAAAACTAATAAGTTTCTAGAATATCATTTATATATAGGTTACAAACAAACTTAGTAACTAAAAAAACCACGAAAAAATACAACAAAAACAAGCGTGTCAACACAGTGATCAAATGTCATACTATGAAAATTTCGTAGAACTCAAAAACACTATGTTATGTTTTAATAAACACTGTGTAAAATAATTATGCAAAACTAATATATTTTTATAGACGTTCTAATGCTTATAGAAATTAAAAACATATTAGTATGACTGAACGTCATACGTTTCTTGCTGCTAGTGATTCTTCGGTCCCACGGCAAAAACTAGAACTAGAGAAAAAAAATGTCCACTGAGAAAAAAATACCTTTGTCGCGGATTCCTCTACCAGTTTCCTCCCCATGGTTGGGAGTAACGATGAATTTTGACAATGCGAACATGCGCCAGGCCAAGGGAACGGAATAGCTTTCGTTTCGCATGAATGGCACTATAGAGGTAACGAAATACAGGCCGAGTTGAGAAGTTTTATTCCGCGCATCACAGCGAGGTCTTGACCGCCGTTCAGCGTGAAAAAAAAGTTGAAGATGGAGCAGTGTAATCTGAGTAGTTGACTAATAAGCATTTTGCGTGCAGGGTAGCCAACAGTTCCGTCAGTAATGCGTGGGGCATCCTACAGGAAGAATGAGTTGAGTCCAGAGATTAGAGCGGCTCTTAAAAACAAGGTCTTGAGAGCCGATGAGGGTGAAATGAGGTGAGAATGGAGCAGCGTCGGAATGCAAGGGTGGGGGAAACAGGAGATCCACAAGAAAACCCGCCGACCAGCGGCATCGTCCGGCAAGATTCCCACTTGCGAAAATTCGGGAGTGGCCCGGCCGGGGATTGAAACCGGTTTGCCTTGGTGGGAGGCGAGCAGTCTAACCGCTGAGCCACCACGGCCCCTGCAGGAAGAAGCTCGCGGATGACAGCGCGCCCTCGCTGGCCACGGCCGCCTTCCGCGCACAAAGTGCTTCCCCGCACTCGGTGCCCACTGCGGCGTGCGGGTCACGTCCACCTTAATCCCCTTATGACCCCTCTCCCCTCCTTCCCCTGGTCAAGGAGGTCATTAGGAGAGCAGTCCACGTGGATGCCATCCAGGGAACCCGAGCACCATCCCTTACACGGAATCGTTCCCGGCCGCCGGTAGCTCTCCCTACCGGAACACACGTCATAAGTGAAAGCTGTAGTTACACACAAGACAGATAAACATTTCGAAAGTTTAAGTCACAAAATAACCTGTTTCGTTCAAGACATATGTTATTAATCTTTCAGGAAGATAACCCCGATGAGACCGAAACAAACAAAAAATAATCCGTGCTACTACCTGCAAGATCATAACAAGGCGTATTTTTGTTTGCCCATACTACGAAATATATTAAGAGAAACAAATAAACAAACAATGATACCAGACTTAAAAAAAAACGCCAAATTTGAGCCGTGAATCGAAATATTTTGCATTTAAAAACCACAAGTTTTTTTCCCTGGTAACAGGAAAATGATAATTTTCTGCTGACGAAGATTTAATGCTGTTGGATGAAATATCATGATTGCGATCACGTTGCTTTCTATATTCTAAAGTGCATGTGTCTGGGCGCGGTTTTAGGTTGTTTAAGTTGGTTCGCCGAGCGCCAAAGGACGCTAAAGCTGTGCTCGAAGAGACCTTGCAGTAGATTCACAACTCTCTTTAAAACTAAATCGGTGAGATCATCAGTGAAACTCTTGTCACGTATAAAACTGGACGTTTTGACACCTGCCAGGCTGTTGACGAATTATAAAGCGAGATACGATGATCTCTAACAGTAACATGTAGCGTTGTACGTTAAACGTTCAACGCTGAAATAAGACTTGACACGTAACGTCGGCAGTAGAGCTTGTTACGTGTCGGTGCAGGAAAAGTGCTACCTGGTTCGGATTACACGACTAGCAAGCAAAACTGTGGATGTCAGGGTGGAAGAGGGCCGACAGTAATAAGGAAGGATGGAAGAATTAGGATATACTGGAGTCTCCCCGAGCCGAGAGGTAGTACGTTCGTTCATGTAAACATCTTCGTGGTGAAAAGAATCTGCGGAGGGGAAATTACTGAACAGTTCTACATTCGCTTTTCATATGAGTGTGATATGTACTCTGTTGACCATAATCTAAGCACTCAGAACGTCCGCGTCAGGATCTTCTTCAGTGTAAGGCTATCAATGCCGTTAGCTGTCATCGCTCGTTAGCGGTGCCCGAACCTCAAGAAACTTAGTTTTTTTTGTATCGTCTATGATAATTCTCTGTTTGTTATTTTTAATTTTGCAGCGTGACAACCTCTTAGCCGTGGTGTCCATACGTGATCCGCAACTATTTTCTTTTTGGTAGGTTCTTAAAGGTTCTTAAAGAATTTATATGCTTTTCACGGTAAACTCAGCACTTTTGAAAGCCCTGTTAAAGATCTACTTGTATGCACGTTGTGTATTCTTCCGCCATATGTAAAATCAACACTGTCACGGGCCTCATTACTTTATACATGCATCGGTCAAGTAAAACTATGAAATTATTAGAAAAGTAAATATTTTACAAATCTATAATTCTTACACTTAAGATTCATTAAATAACCAGAAAGCAAAATAAATAATTGAGTTATTGCAAATGTTTACCTAACACTTTTAATTAAACGTTATGTCTTGGACTACTTTCCCTTCTTCGTTACTAACTTTGTCGCTACTAGGCCACCTGAGTTATACAGAATGCTGGCTAGTAGTTTATTTAGTTAAATTATTTTGGTGCAGACTAAGGGCACCTGTGGTTGTTGCGTTAGGGGTAAACAAATACTCGTATTCTCCGTTATTTAACAACCAGTAATTTATTTGTCTAAAGGTAACATGGGTATTTACACACACTGGTGAGACTTGAGTCCCCCTGCAAGTCGTAGACCTGAAGGGCTGGTGGGCTGAATACTATGCGTCGGGGAAGGTTGTTGAAGGGAGACGTTTCTCTACTTATCTGTGACTGCGGGTTTTGGTGAGTTGTCTTCGTTGGTAGTGAGGCCTGGTGAGTTGGGTGGCCCTATTTCAGGCCCTCGGACTGGCTCTCGTTGGTGTGCTGTACTCGCCTGGCTTCTTCCTGCGGCTTTGACTGACTCTCTCGTAAGTCCGGGATGGGTTTCCCGGAACANTGTGCTGTACTCGCCTGGCTTCTTCCTGCGGCTTTGACTGACTCTCTCGTAAGTCCGGGATGGGTTTCCCGGAACATGTGCTTTCTCTGTGACCTCGGCTGGCTTGCCTTGTTGGAGAGCGCCTCTCCTCGGCTGCGGTGACGTCCGCAACGGTCCGGCTAGCGTTTCTTACTTCCCCACCTCGGAAACTGACACCACGTTTTCGGAAATGAACTAATAAGTTCTCGGTACTTCTACTGGGTTTGTCTCGGGAATTTACACATGAAGTTTCGGCTGTGCCTGGGTTCTCTCCCCGGTGACGCCACTATTGACTCACTGACTGACTGACTGCTTGCCTTGTTGCCATCTGGGGCACGACTACGTCTTCTCAGGGAATGGTGCCTCTCGGAATGGGGCTGCCACTCGTTTCCGGAAATTTACTAATATTCTCGGCACTGTTCTCGTCACATGACTGATTACTCCCGTGTCTGATTCGCTTACCGTTTCGACTGCATATGTCTCGTCTCGTGGCTGTACCGCCGAACAACTCCCATCTCGGCTGGAGATAATTGACTCGGCCGAGATCCGAACTCCGGCCTGGTGATACAACTGCCTCTCGCACTATCTGCCTTGTTTGTCTCGCATCGTGGCTGCCGAACTACTCCTTCCCGTCTCGGCTGGACAACTGATTGTCAACAACTGCTCCCGAACAACTGACCACAACTGCTCCACTTCCTTGGCTGCGCCTGAATTTAACCCATCTCCTGCTATATTCAAGTTAGCTGTCAGCAGTTTCTCGAGTGAGAAATCGGGAAATCCCCTGTATACCTCGCGCATTTTTTGTGTAGGAGTTAGTGTCTCGTCAGAGGCTTGCGCGCTCCAACTGGGGTGGAGGGTGTGGTAGGACGTTTTCGGGGATTCCGGGAAGCTGTGTCTGCTTTAATTCTCGTCGGGGGCACCCCGGATTCCTTCGTCGAGGGCTTATATCAGCTATTTCTAGGGACTTACCCTGTTTCTCTCAACTTTGGGACATCCCCGAGGGGAACTCCCCTGAAGTTTCGTTGTCGCCTGCCCTGCCCTGGCTGGCTGACTGGCTGGCTGGCTGACTGACTGCCTGCCTACCCAGGACAAATATAGCAGGGTGTGAAAACATTGTAATGCGTATCCCCTGTACTCATCACTTGTCAACTTTACTGGGCGCATGACACACAGTGCGCCCATAAACATATATGCAGGTAGGAGCAGCGACTTTTTCTAAGGTTTATTTTAAAAGTGAGTGAGTAAAGAGATTTGGGTGGCTCTTAACAGCGAGGTCTTGAGAGCCGATGAGGGTGACGTGAGTTGAGTATGGAGCAGTGCCGTAATGAAAGAGCGAGGGTAATGGGAGATCCCCTAGAAAACCCGCCGACCAGCGGCATCATCCGGCACGATTCCTAAATGCGAAAATCCGGGGTAAATCGGCCGGAGATTGAACCCGGTTCGACATGGCGGGAGGCGAGCAGTCTAACCGCTCAGTCACCGTGGCACCCCTTTCAAAAGCGCTCACTTTATCGCGAACGGCCTTTATTAAAGTATGTTTAATTTCCGTCTGAGCGGAGTTCGTTTTGACACTCACACACACTGGACCTGTGCTGCAATACAGTAGCTTTACGTCCAGCTGGCCGATAGCCGGGGGAAAAAGGAAGTGGAAAGCCCGAATCTACGCGTTCGTGTGTGACGTAGCGGTTAAGTCTTAGTAGGGGCCAACTTATATTACTTTTTCGTTACAATGGCTGACAGAACCAAGATGCCTTACGGTTGGCTCCGGCTCAGATCCCGGATCCCGTGTATTGATTTGGCATATCCTATGCCCATAAAACCAATATGGCTGCCACTGCTCTGCCCTCGAGAAAAGAGCCTCCCAAATCCTCCCGACGGGTCGAAAAATGCCTTTCTGCGGCTTGTTTCTGCCACTGGGGAATCGGTACTTTTTTGACGGAAAAAAAGGGCATTTTTGAGGGGAAAAGGGAAATGTTGAGGGAGAAAGGGAAATTCCGAGATAGCGGCGGCTGGCTCAGGCTCGGATCCCCCATCCCCTTGGCCCAAACTTCTCAATTTACTGCTGCTAAGGTCCTATGCATGCATTTTATGGATCCCTTTCCTGATCAATGTTGTTCACATTTCCCATGCTCTTACATTTTGACAATATCGTGGTATGCTTCTTACCTATTTGAATTGCTGCTGCATGACGTTACATATGAAAACCTTTCCTACCCTTATTGTTTGCACACCATTTCACAAGCTGTTCATGTTGTAAGCGTGAGCACAACATTTACTTTCGGATTAGCCACCTGAAGGTTAAAATATTTCTCCTTCAGCTCTTTTTTTTGCTAGTGGTCCCTAGTGAAAGACAACCTGCTCACAACTGAGTTTGAACTGGCGGCAACTTCTGCTCGAGAACGTCCACGTCAGACTAAATTTTGTTTAAATAAAAAAATAACGTCAGCGCGCATAAAGGATTTTGTTATTTTGTGGAAAATCAGAACTTGACAGCATACCCAATTAAATAAATACTCTCATAGGAGCAACAACGAACATTTAGCACTATCGCTGATTCGCCGTTAGTTACAGGAATTTTCAAATGAATCTTTAAAATATATCAAGAATATATTTAACACTTACAGCTTTCCAACATAAGGCATCATCGTCCTTTGCTACATCGTAATTGGTACAAACAATATTACGATACACCCTGGCAGGAATATAGTTACCTATTGTAAGTTTATGATTATACATTTTGGATTACAGATTCTTCTAACCTAACATAACCGCTTTGCGTCCGTTATGGGTGAATTACTGTTTTTTGAACAACAGTAACTTAGTGATTTCTCTTCGTCCTTATAACAGCACCTGAAAACAAGTAACTAAATTACAACCACAATACACCGCAAGAGTTTATTGTCCCTAAACACCACTGTAAAATATCACAGTCATTATATGAACCAGTATTTCTTCACAAACACAACATTATAATTTTGCTCCAAGCATAAATAACATTTTGTCCAATTAACGTTTAGTTTTTTTTCTCTCATTTACAGAATAAATTCAGTAATTTTTTGTGTCAAATATTGTAGCTATTTTTTTTCTTTTACGAAAACAACTTTTTGTTGCACTACATACACGATATATAGAATGATTCACAGCACCCGCATCGCCCCTTTTTCTTGGAAACAAAACGTCACCGGGGGTTCGAGTAAAAATTGTGATAACTATACCCTATATGAATCATCGATTTGCAGTAATTACATTCCCTTGAACATGCCAGAGGTATTGGTACGGGGGGTGAGCTTTGAAAGTGCAAAGAGGAACAGGTGTCGTATATGGCATCGTTGGATCGATCGTCTAAAAAAGGAAACAAGATTTACTAAGACAGTTGTTTTGTGACGAGCATCGTTTACGCACAATAAAATAAGTAATGTAAGCATACGGTTTGTGATGTGCGTAGTTTAGCACAATGAAACCGAACGAAAACAATTTTTATTCCTACAACAATCAAATGGAAATCAACGAAACATGTTGTTTTTCTGGCATGCATACCTAGTTTACGTACAATCAAAAGGACGTTGGGTGTACTGTAAATACGGTATGGTGTGAGAACTACTGTGAAATGGGGATTGGGAACTCGGAACACTCATTCGTACACATCACTCTTCATAAGTGTTCGAAATGTCGACCATCCTGTATCAGACACTACTCTGTTCTTCTTACGTTCGCGGTTACTCGGCAGACCTCAGCACAGTTGAGAGCTCCACATGCTGCTCTGATTTTGTAATTCATGCAATGTAAAACGAATGACTGCAGAATGAACGAACGTTCGATTGTCCATTAACGTTCATGCAAAATCTGCAGTTCCCATAAGTGGTAAATGGCTTATCTGTTCGCTGATTAGTGTTGCCTTATTCTCCGCGTTTGTTCGGAAACAGTCTAATACTAACAGTTAATGTTATCCAATTATCATTGGTTTTGCGTAAACTATGCACATCAGATACATAATGTGTGCCATTAAGGTATTGCCGGTTGGAGTGTGAGACTCGCTTTGTTACTAGTAGTGACCTGTGTACCTTATTGCATGGACTCGTGCAGTAGGTATGAGACTGTTTCTGAGCAAATGCGGAGAATAATGCGGCACGACACAGCAAGCAGATAAGCTATCTACCACTTACAGTAACTGTAGGTATCGCATGCAAGATAACTGACAATCGAAAGGTCGTTAATTCCGACAGATATTCGTTTTACATTACAACCATTAATCGTGTGTGTTGTTTCAGTGTCAGACATTGTCTGTCTGTGGTATTGCTTTCTTCGTTTACAAACGAAGGAGCATTCAACATGCTGATGACACTAGGAGAATATTGTCGGAACAGCAGACCTTCTGCCCGTTTGTACGCAGAGAGATGCCCACAGCGCGTCCGTCACTCGTACAATGTCTTCCAGCGTCTTGAATGTCGCTTACGCACAACCGGGCCAGTGCAACCGACACGCAACAAACGTCGTCGCATCAGATGGCCTGTGAGAGACGAGAGGGCTGTTGATATACTTGCTACCATGGTAGTTAATACTCATGATTCCACACGGATGATTGCCCGTGACTCAGGATTATCTCAAAGTACAGTGTGGAGAATCCTCCCTCGTTGATCGTTTACATCCGTACCATGTACAGCGGCACCAAGAACTTGAGAATAATGACTTTCGATATGTTTTCCCTCTGCAACTGTAAATTACTCCATTACGCTACATCGGTTTCTGATAATGTACTTTATTCCATTGTGTTACGGTGTGGTCAGGCCTTAGCTGAACGGCTTGCCTGATCACACCTTCAAACATTAAACCTGCAAACGAGCGGGATTGCAACGCCACCATTTGGTCGTCGACAGTTGCAGAAATCCCCTCCACCGGTCACTGAGCGCGGCCGCCGAACCGCGCGCTTGATATAGGCCGTCGTTAACCGTCTCGTCGTCGTCATTCATCATTAGTCCTTTGGCGACCCGACCAGCGGAGCAGACCAGGAAGATGGGTGTCCGGCCGTCGCTAACCGTCTCCTAGATTCAGCCTCCGGCAACATTAACAAGGTGATGACGTTCCGGTTAGGGTTATTTAAAATGGCGTGAGTGAAGTAACAATAAACATAATATTAAATTCAATGTAAAGCTCCCCCGGTCAATGCTAATATAAATAATAATTGTATAACCGTAAATTGTAATAAATTCATCAGATACTGTTTTGCACTACCGAATTAACGAGTCATTATTTGAGTTACGCCCCCAGCATTCTCTCATAATCTTTCATGTACGAATTGGCTGAAAAGCTAGTTCGTAACAATGGTGGAGGCTTGGTTCCTCCCTACCCTCTCGCTGCCTTGCATCAGCTTCTCTACCATCCACCCCCATTTAATAAATTCCCCACCCACCCACGCTAGTTTCCGTAATAATAATAGCAAACTTTCAGCCACGTACGCTTTTAACCTTAAAACTTTAAAGTGGCAGTCCAATTTAAATAATGTCATAATGTCTACTTTTAAAATGCCTTAGGTTTAAATATTAATTTACCTTTTACGGCCCCATATCTAAACATACAAAGCTGAAACCTAATTAACAAACGTAATAAAAAAAAAAAAAAATTTCCGTGTAAACCGCAAGTCCCTAGTTGCGTATATTCACGTGTAAACAATTTTTCTCAGCTATACCAAGCTAGTAATATAAATTAAAATGTAAATTGCCTGTGTGCGCTGGATATTGTTATTTTAAATTTAACTATTACTGTAAATGTAATCGTAATCCTGTAAGCATTTTCAGTACAGTAACTTTCAACTCATGCTAATTTTAATAAACTCCATGCAGTACACCATATTGTACGTAGTTCGCCATTACTGTATGCAGATAAGATAAAAATATATTTTATTCAACTTTCCTCTCAGTATACATGCTATATATTTAAGAAACTTCTCATATCATTCTTAGGAATAAGGTATGCAAGTTAAGTATGACAATTTTTGTACGCTAATAGAAAGCCCGTATTGCGGTACGAGTTGCCAACCGGAAGGACGATATGTCGTTGACTTGACCAAAGTGCCGAGATGGCACATTCCCTCGTCAGCGCTTCCTCACGGCTCGAGCGCCGCAGGGCGCGAGAAAAAATAAAACAGCGTGCTAGCGCACGCCACGCAGTGGACATTGCCGACACAACATTTTCCCTCATCAGCATTTCTCCGCGGCACGAGCGCCGCGGTGTTGCGAAGCAGCGTGCAAAAGCACGCCACGCAGTTTTCTTTCCGCCACACCCGCCTTTAAACTTAAGTTTAATATTTTAGTTTTAAGTTTCTCATACTATAAATATTTTCACGTATTTCCCACAAACCTGTGCTATAAGGAAACGGGGAGAATGAATACCGATGGGTTTACGCATTTCTGTTATCCGAGGACTTAGCCAATCCTCGTGGCTTCCGGACGTGCTAGCGACACGCCATGCCAGTCATACTGTATTGTTTGATGCGCAGACTGCTAAACCTGACGTGAGATGGATTAATTGTGTGCAATGTTAAGGGTATTTAACGAAATGGGAATAGTGCTTGAGACGCACCCACTTCGACTGTGTTTGTCCGTTCATGGTTTACCCACATCCACCCAATTGTAAGGAGTACTTACTCAGGAGGTCAAATCTTTCGTTTCGCGTGAGACGCGGAGCAATCTTTGGGCCTCTGGCGGAGTTGTGACCCGACCAGAGCGGCCTATTTTTCTGTGCTCTACTAGCCTTGACAGAGGTCAGGCAGTAGGGGCGCAATTGGATTTTGCTGTGATCTTCTCTTTAAGACACAGTACTTTGAAAGTATACCACGAGGGTACTTTCGTTTCTGACCTCCAGGGAGTAAGTCATGAGTGCAGATTTCCCCAACCCCTGTATGCCAACCCTTTGTGTTAAAGTAGAAGTGTAATTATTCTGTCTTTAATTACTCATATATGTTCTTTTTCCTCTCAACTATATTCTATTTGCATAATAAGTGTCGTTATGTTTTACTTATGTCCCTCGGTTTTTGTTAACATGCTATGCGTTCTGCTACTTTTCATTCCAACCCTAACTTTTTATTAATCAATGTAATTATATAATAATTAGGCTAAGTGTTGATGTCCAGCGTAAATATTAACATTTTAATAATTATGAGTTTATCCGCGCACACAGCTAACTAAAATAATTTATTTTCAGAAGAGAAAAAAAATTACTTGTATGAAAATAGGCATTAACTAAGAACTAGATTTACAAGCGTAACGTAACCATAAAGTTGTAACACCAGTTAGTATTCATATACCGCCCGAGAGATCACTTGACGACAGTTTAAAAATAAATGAGCTTTAACTCGCGTTTAAATACATAAACTTCTAAGGTCGGACAACCCACCCCACCCTACGCCACACCCAAGTAAATATAATATAACCCAGAATTAAATTACCAATATAATTTCAATACCCATAAGTCGCAAAAAAAAATTTATTTAAAGAAAATTTTTTTATAAGATGTTTTGACAAACTGTGCAGGCATTCTGTTAATACATTTCATTGCAAGTTTCAGAACAACGGTACCGCAAGCGTCATGTTCCACAGCAACCAGCAGTGAGGTCACACACCTCTCAACCAACNTACGCCACACCCAAGTAAATATAATATAACCCAGAATTAAATTACCAATATAATTTCAATACCCATAAGTCGCATTAAAAAAAATTTATTTAAAGAAAATTTTTTTATAAGATGTTTTGACAAACTGTGCAGGCATTCTGTTAATACATTTCATTGCAAGTTTCAGAACAACGGTACCGCAAGCGTCATGTTCCACAGCAACCAGCAGTGAGGTCACACACCTCTCAACCAAAGTTCCTACGGATGTCGGCGCACGCACCGCCCACGTGACACCAGTCCTGACGTCACGCGCAACAACCTCAACACCGCGCTCACAGCTGTCAACACTACCGCTTCACCCAGCTCGCGAGTCATACGTAAAAATTTATATACAGGTAACCAGCGGTTCACGTATTTTACATACACCACTCACACTGCACCCTGCAGGTACCTAACACGTACATAAACTTTACTTTACTCAAAAGTTCCAACACAACACGAATCATCAATAAATATTTAATATTATAACTCACAGGAGGCCTCCAGTAGGTGTCAATCTGAAGAAAGAAAAAAAAAATAATTTTTCATTTCTACAACCACACATATTACGTGCACCTAGAATAAAACAATATATATTGTAATGATTGTAACAATTAAGTACACATTTTTCAAATATTGTCTACTGAATTACTTTTAATTTTATTATCTACATGTCTTGCAAATACGTATCACATTGAAGAATGGCCATAGTAGACAAAAATGATGTCATTAAGAAGTAAATTTTGACATTGCTAGTAATGACGATTTTAATTTTGTTTGTAAAATTTAGATATCATTATATTATTATTACTGTAACATTGTATGGTAAAAAGACCACATTTCTGTGGAAATTTTTTTTTATGTTTTTAATACTATTAGTATAATTTAAAACACATGTCGTAACATTGCTAGTATAAGTATACCCTTCGCTCCTTCCCTCTTAAGTATTGAAACGTAGTTAAAAAGCAGCTGCAACATTTCTTTTCTTTTTACATTGTTAATTTATTAATTTATTACTATTCTACGTTTCGATACCATCCCATCAGTGTCCTAACCCAGTGACGTCACGTACCGTTTAGTATGTAATAGTATCTAAACGCCTCAGTATTTTTAGGACAGTGCTGTAACGTGTATTTATTTCCAGCAAGTGTAGTTTCTGTACAAACAACACACAATAATTGTAACGGGGAGAGCAGTTAACTTATAAAATTTAAATTCTTTTCATTGCTAAATGTTTTTTTAAAATCTCATTGTTGTAACGAGCCACGCCAAGTAGGGTATAGAGACTCACGAACTTAAGAAAGGCTGACGCGTTCGCGAACCGCCTGCGAGGCGACTGCCGTGCTCGCGTGGAAGACGATCTGCACACCCAGCGGAAATACAAGTGCAAGGCGCGCAAGGCCGCTGTGAACACACCGCCCAGCGTTTGACCGACCCACCTTGCCCAAGGACTGCACGAAGGCATCTGGCAGTTCCTTATACCTAAATTATCCGTCTGTTTTAAATCCTGTCAAAAATGTTTCCTACCGTAGCGAAGAGGACTTCAACCCGATCCATATTCCTGCTGCCACAACATGAACCCCGCAACTCCCAGTCATCTACATAATCCACACGGACTCTAGGGCGAGATGAGGGCATCTCGCTAGTGAACATTGGGGGAGATGTTACGGTGTGGTCAGGCCTTAGCTGAACGGCTTGCCTGATCACACCTTCAAACATAAACGAGCGGGAGTGCAACGCCACCATTTGGTCGTCGACAGTTGCAGAAATCCCCTCCACCGGTCACTGAGCGCGGCCGCAGAACCACGCGCTTGATATAGGCCGTCGTTAACCGTCTTGTTGTCGTCATTCATCATTAGTCCTTTGGGCGACCCGACCAGCGAAGCAGACCAGGAAGATGGGTGTCCGGCCGTCGCTAACCGTCTCCTAGATTCAGCCTCCGGCAACATTAACAAGGTGATGACGTTCCGGTTAGGGTTATTTAAAATGGCGTGAGTGAAGTAACAATAAACATAATATTAAATTCAATGTAAAGCTCCCCCGGTCAATGCTAATATAAATAATAATTGTATAACCGTAAATTGTAATAAATTCATCAGATACTGTTTTGCACTACCGAATTAACGAGTCATTATTTGAGTTACGCCCCCAGCATTCTCTCATAATCTTTCATGTACGAATTGGCTGAAAAGCTAGTTCGTAACAATTGGTTACGGGGCGACACAACACAGTGTAGAAATCGACTGTGAAGGAGACAGCATAAAGTGCGGTGAATTTAAAAGGCCATGTGGCGTCCAATGTCGATTTTCCCGTGCGTTGTTATAAAATATTCATGAGAATATACTACACAGGACTGACACAGTTTATCAGACATTTGTAATACCGTGCAGTGCAGATAAAAAACACTTTTTTTTTTCNTACTACACAGGACTGACACAGTTTATCAGACATTTGTAATACCGTGCAGTGCAGATAAAAAACACTTTTTTTTTTCTGGCGATGGGATCTAAATTAATAAGCATACAGTAAATCACCATGCCTGTAATATTAGAGAAATATNTACTACACAGGACTGACACAGTTTATCAGACATTTGTAATACCGTGCAGTGCAGATAAAAAACACTTTTTTTTTTTCTGGCGATGGGATCTAAATTAATAAGCATACAGTAAATCACCATGCCTGTAATATTAGAGAAATATNTTTTTTTTTTCTGGCGATGGGATCTAAATTAATAAGCATACAGTAAATCACCATGCCTGTAATATTAGAGAAATATTTTTCACCATTGTGAAATAACCACAAGTTTTCAGTGTTCTGAAATTTTTTATGAAATAACTATTTAATTAAGAACGACAGAGCGTGTAGTGCTTGTTAATAATTTCACAATCCGGCTGGCATTTGCTCTCCGCCGGATTTTGTAGGATTCCGCAAGTTCCAGCTTCATTGTGCAAAATATTTTTTGTGGGAAATTTGAGGGGGATAAGGGAAATGTTGAGGGTAATTCTGGTGGTTTTAAGCGTCTTTAAGGGAAAAAAGGGAAATTTCAAGGGAATGTATGGTCCTCTGCCAGATGCCATATAGCTCCTGGGCTCCTACACCCCACACCCCCTGTTCTAGCTCTCTCATTATCTATCTAATTTTGTTGAATCCGTGCAAAATAATTTTAACCCCTTGAAAGCCCGACAGCTTACCATACGCTGAACGATATTTCCTACGAGGTGGAAACTTCTCAGCGAAGTGTGTAATTTAACTCGTGGGGTCTGCCACTGGCTTCGCTGCACATGGAACTGGTTTATGTGTGGTGCTCCCTCAGTCCATTACGCGGGCTGCCACTACAGTGCGTCATCAATTGCAAACATTTAATCTCACGGGTAGACCTACAAAAAGTACAATTAATACCGACAAGTTTAAAAAAAAAACAAAGCAAATTTTTAAAATAATTTTTGTATGAATTAATAATGGAGTGTATTTTGAGATTTCACTCACCCTTTTGGAGTACGAGACTATCACACGTATACTTTTGCCATTTATTTAAATACATTTACGTTTAACTCGGTTATTTCTAATTTAATGTTATTAAATAAGTTTTTTTTTCCTGCAGATAGTTTTCTTTTCTGTGTGAATAGGTTAATGTCACGTCCACATGACAGTTTAAATATCTTGTATTGCATTAAAAAATTCTGTCAAATGTACCTATTTAGCCTTACGAAATTGCTGAGGAAGTACTTATTGAAACGACGAAATATCAAAATTCAGGGACTGTTCAATAATTACAAAAGGTAAAATATTTTCTTGTGCCTCATTTAACGTTCTTCAGAATATCAAGGTATCTGCTTATTCATTATTTTAACAAACAAATTGTTATAGGTAACATGCAGTTTTTAATACGCAGTAATACCTGAGGTTAAGCAATGTCAGATAACTTTGCAATTATGTTTACTGTTTAATACTCCTTGAACTTAACATACACATCCTTCAGAGAATGATTTATTTATGACTCTACCTTATTAATTGAGCTAAGTCCGTGCAAATTTGAAGCGAGGTTTGTGTGGCATTTTAAGAGTGAACTTAACTATTGAGACGGAGCAATTAAAATGTTTTCACTGTTTAAACACACTTAACTTCCAGCTACCAAATTCATTTGATTTTATTATTTATATTATTGATATACATAATTTGAAATTAATACGCTGCATTTGTATAATTTTCTCGAATACTGAATCCTGATTATAAATTTTGAGACAGCTGTCATAGAATGTCATCTGAAATTCAAATTCCTATCTTCATCATTGAGTTGTTGTTTGTGCAGTTTTTTTGCTGGTAGCATTGGTTTTTTTATTTGAAGTGTTACGTTTGTGTGTGTGAATGAAAGTGGTGCGTATCTTCTTGTGTACTCAAAACCCTACGTCACAAGGGTGAGTTACGTGTTCTCCGTTTCACACACTATAAGTTTCAGTGCCAGCTAAATCAGAAGTAATTATCATTCACTATTTTTCTATTAACATTGCGAATACCACCAATCGCATTATTATTAAAATAAATTTCAATCAATGCTGCAACTTTTTGTGTTTTCACTCTCTTTTCCATGCACTCGAAATTCCAAACAAGATCGGCAAAATTTTCCTTGAGTACACGTGCCTAAGGTAGTTACGTGGCAGTACTGCTTACTCGCATTGGCTAAGACTAGATACCAGCATTGAATTTGTGAAAATAGCACCATTTCAATTATAGAACGAGGGCATTAAACCTTTAAGGGCACCTACCTGGCTCTTGACCTGCGTTGCAGAATGTTTGAAATATACGTATTTACACGAAAATATTATCAGTGTGTCAAATGTGCTGATCTACGAAAAGAACATAAACTTCATATGAGGCGTGTTGAGTGCTATCAAGACATCAGGCACATTAGAAAAGCCATTTCGGAGCATTCTAGCATGGCTAAAAACGTATTTTTAAAAGCGCTTTACCTCAAAATACGAGCGTCTGGTAAATACAAAAAATACTCAAGGGCCCTGCGTTGAACTTGCTAAAAACTTTCCACAAATATAATTATGTGGTATCCGTATAAAGTCCCATAGGTACACGCAGCACGACGAGAACACTGCACGCCAGTCCAGAGACCTGCGCTTAGCGGCGATGGTGTACGTGATGCGCGTGGCAGTGTGGCCCTTATCGCTCCCGCGCTTCTCTGTCTCTCACGCGGAGAAATACCGCCAGATGGGCCCAGTGGAGAGGTTTGGGCGGCTCTTAACGTTGGTGTCTGGAGAGTCGATGAGGGTGAAGCGAGGCGAATATGGAGCGGCGCCGGAATTCAAACGCGATAGGAAGCGGGATATCCCCGAGAAAACCCGCCGACTAGTGACATCGTCCGGCACGATTCCTACGTGTGATCCAGGTAGGTGGGCCACTAAATGCTGCACCCATGCAGTGACGCTGTAAGTAGGCAAGCACGTGCGTCATTGCTCCGCGCATGCAGACTCGCGAGAAACGTTGTACCGTGTTGCGGCGGCCTTTAGTTAAGACAGTAGATAGTCACGCGTTGTGCAGGCCTGTCCTAAATATTACTGCAGCGTTCCTGTTCAAGGGACTAATTACTTTCTTCGTTGTGGGACAAGTTACCACTACTGCGGTGATTATATTCATTCCTTCAGATGCAGTCGCAAACAAGATGTCGATGTTACTGCCTAACACGTAATATCACTGTCCCTGTATTATCAGCGTTGGTGGCTACGAACGCAATCATTTGGTTCGTATAGCTATACTTTCACTCACTGAGCATACACCACCTCAGTGTGTGTTGCGCTATGAGACACCAACACCAAACGAAATAATTAACATGAAGTGGGAAACTATAAGACGCTGCTCCTTAATGAAACGATATATGTGAATAATTTGAGTCTTAACGTTGCAGGTCTCTCTGTATAGAATGGCGTTATCTACCATTTCAGANAACGATATATGTGAATAATTTGAGTCTTAACGTTGCAGGTCTCTCTGTATAGAATGGCGTTATCTACCATTTCAGAGGAAAACATATAAAAAAGTAATTTTTGTAGTTAAAGTGCTAGACAGGTCATGGTTCTCTCACAGCTCCCGGCAAGATACAAATTATTTTTAAGCTCTGATTGAAGCCCGTTATAATTTTGAAAAGGACTTCAATCAGTGCTTAAAAGAAGTATCATGCCTGGGGGCTGGTCATAAAACATCACCTGCCTGGCACTTTAATGACAAAATTAACATTTTTCTATGTGTTTTCCCTCTGAAACTGTAAATTACGCCTTTGCGTGTTCTTAATTAAATAAATATTTCATAAAAATTTCCAGAATACTGAAAACTTGTGGTTACTTCACAATGGTGAAAAATATTTCTCTAATATCATGGGCATGCACATTTACTATACGTATATAAATATATATCTCATCGCTACAAAAAAAATATTTTTTTTATCTGCACTGCACGGTATTACAAATGTCTGATAGACTGTCAGCCAGTCCTGTGAAGTATATTCTCGTGAATATTTTATAACAACGCATGGGAAAATCGACATTGGACGCCACGTGGCCTTGTAAGTTCGCCGTGCCTTATGCTGTCTCCATCACAGTCCATTTCCACACAGTTTTGTGTCGCCCCGTAACCGATGGAATAAAGTTCGTTGTCAAAAGCCGATGTAGCGCTTGATGGAAGATGATTTCAGGCCATAAGAATTCCGTAAGGTTTTTCATAATTCAGTGACAATGATGTACCACCCTTCTACTCTGTACAAGGAAGAAAAACAAACTTTTGATCCGAGGATTAAAATTTAACACAACGCATGGAAATACATATTTCCCTAAATGTTTGGTAGCAAGGATACGTAAAAAAAAACAAGAACACAAAAAACGGAAGTGCCGTCTGAAGACCATCATCAAACGTGTCAAGTGATTTACGTTTTCCAAAATTAGATGTTCCTTTTTAAAATATGTAATCATAATACCAGCTTCACCAGCACGAAAATTCCCATCGGGCATGGGAAGTACGTGATGTAACATTATATTGAATTAATAAATGTGTTAAGAATAGTTAACGGTTCGCGTTGTTTTCGCTATGTATGCTACCAATGATTATGTTCTCGAGGCTATGGAAAACTACAACCATAAAAAGAAGCTTAATTCCACTGGCCTGACTAGGTTGTATGAAATGAGAATGGTGATGGACACGGTTTTTTTATGTATACAAATATGTGGAATCTGGATACACTTTTGCGATGGAATCTTACGTAGCTACGTGCNACGATATATGTGAATAATTTGAGTCTTAACGTTGCAGGTCTCTCTGTATAGAATGGCGTTATCTACCATTTCAGAAGAAAACATATAAAAAGTAATTTTTGTAGTTAAAGTGCTAGACAGGTCATGGTTCTCTCACAGCTCCCGGCAAGATACAAATTATTTTTAAGCTCTGATTGAAGCCCGTTATAATTTTGAAAAGGACTTCAATCAGTGCTTAAAAGAAGTATCATGCCTGGGGGCTGGTCATAAACCATCACCTGCCTGGCACTTTAATGACAAAATTAACATTTTTCTATGTGTTTTCCCTCTGAAACTGTAAATTACGACTTTGCGTGTTCTTAATTAAATAAATATTTCATAAAAATTTCCAGAATACTGAAAACTTGTGGTTACTTCACAATGGTGAAAAATATTTCTCTAATATCATGGGCATGCACATTTACTATATGTATATAAATATAAATCTCATCGCTACAAAAAAAATATTTTTTTTATCTGCACTGCACGGTATTACAAATGTCTGATAGACTGTCAGCCAGTCCTGTGAAGTATATTCTCGTGAATATTTTATAACAACGCATGGGAAAATCGACATTGGACGCCACGTGGCCTTGTAAGTTCGCCGTGCCTTATGCTGTCTCCATCACAGTCCATTTCCACACAGTTTTGTGTCGCCCCGTAACCGATGGAATAAAGTTCGTTGTCAAAAGCCGATGTAGCGCTTGATGGAAGATGATTTCAGGCCATAAGAATTCCGTAAGGTTTTTCATAATTCAGTGACAATGATGTACCACCCTTCTACTCTGTACAAGGAAGAAAAACAAACTTTTGATCCGAGGATTAAAATTTAACACAACGCATGGAAATACATATTTCCCTAAATGTTTGGTAGCAAGGATACGTAAAAAAAAACAAGAACACAAAAAACGGAAGTGCCGTCTGAAGACCATCATCAAACGTGTCAAGTGATTTACGTTTTCCAAAATTAGATGTTCCTTTTTAAAATATGTAATCATAATACCAGCTTCACCAGCACGAAAATTCCCATCGGGCATGGGAAGTACGTGATGTAACATTATATTAATAAATGTGTTAAGAATAGTTAACGGTTCGCGTTGTTTTCGCTATGTATGCTACCAATGATTATGTTCTCGAGGCTATGGAAAACTACAACCATAAAAAGAAGCTTAATTCCACTGGCCTGACTAGGTTGTATGAAATGAGAATGGTGATAGACACGGTTTTTTTATGTATACAAATATGTGGAATCTGGATACACTTTTGCGATGGAATCTTACGTAGCTACGTGCCTACCAAAAAAAAAAGTAATTGCAAAAAAAAACAGTAAAAGAGCGTTCATCGACCTGAAGCATACACTAGTACAGGAACGTTAATTTCAATGCCTGCTGTTGCCGAGTTTTCCTGGTTTGTGACATGCGACGCCACGCCAAATTCTGTCCGGGGGCCGCCTAATGGACAACCCTAGCTTAGGCACTACTCAAACAAAATTACTACTTTATGTTGTTCACGGTAAACTGAGCACTTTTGAAAGCCCTGCTTAAGATCTACTTGTAAGCACATTTTGTACTTCTTCAGTCATATGTTAAATCAGCATTGCCATGGACCTGCTCACTTTATTAATACGTCAGTCTAGGGAAAATGTGAAATTATCAGAGAAGTCAATATTTTAGAAATGTACTGATTCTTAAATTTACATACATTAAAAAAATCAAAAAGAAAACTAAATAATTTTAGTATCGACAAATGTTTACCGAACACTTTCAATTCAACGATAAGACATGGAACTACTTTCTCACAGTCGTTACCAACTTTATTGGGTGCCGGTCACTTAGTGTGTCTGTTAAAATACACGCAGGTAAAGGCAGAGACCTTTCTCGAAGGTTGATTTATAAAGTATTCACATTACCGTAAACAGCATTTTACATTTTANAGCCTTTTACATTTAAAAAAAACTTCTCGACGTGGAAATACAACCCAAGTCATCTCAAATGTTCATTACTTTTTTTAAGAAAAGGTTATAATGTGTGTACTGTAGTCCTAAAATTTTCTCACAGTGTACTCACTCTAGTCAGGGCATGACAAATACCGATCGTAGGCCTATAAACTCGGTTGTAGCACTGCCTACACCTAAGGGCTAACTTGACACTACGGAGATTGCCGGCCTCCCGTGGTACAGTCGGTTGGTGCGCCGCCGGTCTGGGGCGCGGGAGGTTCTGGGTTCGAATCGCAGGTAAGGCGTTGGTGTTAGTTTAAGTTAGTTCATAAGTTAGTTTGTAAGCCGTCCCCTGATAAGTCTTCAGGCATAACTCTGGGGGGACGTTAATAAGCCCTCTACAATACAATACTAAGGAGATTAAAGTGCGTGCATACCGCTATTGCATTCTTGCGTCAAGTAAACAAACTAGAATTTCGATAGCTTGCAATAGATTTGCATGTTTTGAACGGAACAAACGAAAACTTGCATTAGTTGTGCACTAGCGTACCTTACATCTCGTAGCGAAGTGAACACAACCACTGATCCGTAATTTGGTTTTGACGTAGATTGATGATCGTTGTAATCTAGTTCCACTGTGATAGAAATTTTAACGAGTGGCCCAATAAACGGATTGATATGACTATGTTTCATGACGTTGTAATAATGTAATTTTATAAATTACACAAAGTTATGTAATAATAGTAGTTAACATAACCAAAACAGACGGTATACTGAGACGAATGAGGTTAGGTAGAGGGTATACAGTGTACTGTATACCCTCGACGACAGTATTGGTGCAATGTTGCCTTTATCTTCATTCATATAGATGGTTCACGATAAAGTGTGCTCTTTCGAAATCAACCTTCGAAAAATGTCACTACCTTTACCTGCATATATTTTAACGGGCACATTGTGTGGCACGAGTCTATAAATATATTTTATTTTAGCCTTAGACGTTAACTTTCGAGTATGGTGGAATAAACTCACTGTGTTTATTACTTACATTACAGTATTTATTTTAAAAGGTGGTTACAGGACAAATAATGCTGAAATGAAAAAGTAACTACGGCCTCAAAAGTGCTCACATTGCCGTAAACAGCCTATAACGAATAACGCCGGATAGAAAGTAGTTCCATATCTTAACGTTAAATTAAAAGTGTTAGGTAAATATTTGTGAATTCCGAAATTAATTCTTTTGATGTCTGTTTTTAATGCATTTAAATGTAAAAGTAAAAAATTTATNAATATTTGTGAATTCCGAAATTAATTCTTTTGATGTCTGTTTTTAATGCATTTAAATGTAAAAGTAAAAAATTTATAAAATATTTTGTTTTCCAATAATTTCACAGATTCGCTTGACTGATGCACGAATAATGTGACCAGGCCCATGGTAATGTTAATGGGGTAGAATACGAAACGTGCATACAAGTATATATTAAGCGGCTTTCAAAAGTGCTCAGTTTACCGTGAACAACCTATAAGCGAGAATGGGTTGCAGGAATCTCTAAATATCTATGTCAACAGTGTAGGGTTTGTTTCCAGTTCATAAGGCCTTGGTGCCGATGGAGGTGAAGTGAAGCGGAGATCCAGCGATTACTGCAGTCCTACGCACTGCACGAAATCACCATGCTTTCGGAGACCTTTGTGGAAACTCACTGTCTATTGGGTAATGCGCTCTCGTCTGTTCCTCTTTCAACCTTGTTCTTCCCCGAACTAGCTTCGCCCCCAGCCCGACTATGGCCTCTTCAGGGAGCTTATTCCAAGTTTCGTCGGTAACTGCCGACATCGTCTCGAACCTACTGTATCGCAGCTGGCGAATATAATCGGCTGCTTGAAGACGGTATTCAGAGCTGTTCGTCGTTTAGCTGCCCCCAAGTAAGCCCGTAGAAGGGCTTACCGACTTTCCCCACTCCAAGCTAGACGAGCGTTAGTGTCTCTGCGTATGGTCGACAACGTACAAACGAAATTAATGATCTTAATGAGCAAAATTTTAACGAGTTTAGACAAATTAAAGCATTACTTAAAGACACGAATATTAAAGCCTTATATTTTTAGATCGTGAAAAATAATGTATAATTAGAAATATGTATTTTATAAGAAAATAATAGTGTACCGTTTTCTTTGATTTTGTGGGGAGTGTGAGAAACTGTAGTTCGTGGCCATGTTGAACTGCATTTTTTTTACCTTCGTGAAAATATAGATGTTTACTTATTAAGGACGTGGCACGGGTGTTTAGTAAACCATTTGTGTTTGTTGAAAAGAAAATTTTTCGCCAAGGCTAAGTGCAGGAAAGTTAGCAGTTTTCAAATATAGATTGCACGCTGTCCTTAATAACAAAGAAATGTACACATCTTAAAACGATTATATTAATATTCCTAACCTTGGTGTCCGCTGAAGTGTACCGTGAAGCCATAGAAGGTGATAATTTTTAATAAATATAAAATAAGTAACATTGACTGAGTCACTGGCGTTATACCATTTTTTTCTCAGGTTGATATGTTATAACANCGTGAAGCCATAGAAGGTGATAATTTTGAATAAATATAAAATAAGTAACATTGACTGAGTCACTGGCGTTATACCATTTTTTTCTCAGGTTGATATGTTATAACAGTATAGCTAACCTCTTACGCGACAGGAATTGAATTTGGTGTGAATTAAATAACCTTCCCTCCCTTTTTACCACATATAAGCCTATGGTTTTTAAAACGCCTATGACCTTTCAGCGCAGAAAATATTTATTTTGTACAGAAGGAGCATACGTAGATTTTGAATGTATTTGTGTTATTCNATGACCTTTCAGCGCAGAAAATATTTATTTTGTACAGAAGGAGCATACGTAGATTTTGAATGTATTTGTGTTATTCACTTTGTCTTCAAAGTTAGTCTTAAAATTATTAAATGATGTGGAATTTATTAGTCNTTGAATGTATTTGTGTTATTCACTTTGTCTTCAAAGTTAGTCTTAAAATTATTAAATGATGTGGAATTTATTAGTCTCTTCTTTCTGGAATCAATGCAAGGAATTGTCATTTTGTTGCAGAATATATTCATATTCGTAATATTTAAAGTTAATCACGATTCGTTTTATTTAAAGTACATAAGACCTACCTATCAAATTTTATCCTTCAATTTTAAAATTAACATTCCAAACTGTAGGCTATTAGGTGACAAAATACAAATGCACACAGCTTATAAGCTTGCCCTTTTAAAAAAATATTGTTACCACGTATAATAACATAATTCTATTTCACATATTTAAACAAAAACAAATTAAGCTGTGGGGAGTTTTGATCTCAAAACATGGAAACGTTTGTGTTGCGAAGCACGTAACTTAACCACTCGCCCACCGAGCACATGCTATGTAAGGAACGAATAAATGTATATCTGGAAGTACGTCCTAAAATAATAGGAGTTAATTGGTTAAATATTTACAATTGCGTATTCGTACATTTACGCGCTTGTAATAACATCCCACGCCTAAAATAGTCTGTATCATGTTGTGCACAATGTTTAAGAAGGACGGACGTGTGTGATGCAAGTTTGTAATAGTTATACCCAATCTTTTCATGCTTATTCGTATCGTAAATGTATGCGTAGGAAAATTATAACTCCATGCAACACAAACACGTGCTGCACTGACTTTATGCCACACAATATTTATTTCCGTGTCATTGAAATACACGGCCACATTTAATACCGACGCCCGCCATATTGGTTAACTACGAAATTCTAGCCTGCCGACTGCTCGTGAGCAGTTGATACGTCCCGACTCCACTCGTGACGTCACTCGACCTTCGTTTCAAGCTTAGAATACCAACAGTGGCCTGGAGCCGATAGTTGTGAATAATCTATTTGTTTCGTTGGAAGGAGAGAATTAGAATAACCCCCCAGATGTTTACTTCATACAGCGTCCTTTGTTTGACCCCGCCTGGAATTTTCTGACTACTCACTATGGCGCTTTTGATTATTGAATGTGAGGTGTGTAAATTGATGGTCAGTGGAAATAGTTTCCGCTGGATTCGTTTTACTTTACGCACATCACGATGAGACGTGGCTTTAGAGTAACATATTTATATTTGTAGAGATTGCAGAGTGTCACTTGCCACTTGAACGTTGTGGAGACGTATATCAACGGGCCCATAGTGAAGCTAAACTTTTANGCTTTTGATTATTGAATGTGAGGTGTGTAAATTGATGGTCAGTGGAAATAGTTTCCGCTGGATTCGTTTTACTTTGCGCACATCACGATGAGACGTGGCTTTAGAGTAACATATTTATATTTGTATAGATTGCAGAGTGTCACTTGCCACTTGAACGTTGTGGAGACGTATATCAACGGGCCCATAGTGAAGCTAAACTTTTACAAATTGCTAAGGAAGGTTTCATGACGTGCATAACCAACAAATAGAGCAGGTCTTACAAAAATTATCAGTCAATCACGAAAAGTTATTGCTGTTCATATGATCTTAGGCCGGTACACTCTACACACAATTCTCTATTTATTTCTGTACTTCAACTTTTGCAAGCTAAATAAACGACCTAGTATTGCATTACTTGAGGAAAAAAATCTCCCATCACGACAGTTTACAATTAATTCAGGAGTATGCGTCAACATGTAGGATATAGTGATCCTGTCNAAAAAAATCTCCCATCACGACAGTTTACAATTAATTCAGGAGTATGCGTCAACATGTAGGATATAGTGATCCTGTCCGAACAATATAAATGGAGAATATTAGACAAGTTTAGCAATGGTTTTCTTCGTAAGAACGATGCAAATATATTCTATATTTTCGGTCATTTGCAAAACGATGCCAAGTAACATTTTTGTGAAAATAGAGTTATGTGCACTCGGAGAATTAAATTATGTACTCTAAGTACTGCAAAAAGGTGACAACTCAATATTCAATAATTTCAGAGATTGCATGGGTGACATGTAACATTAGTTTTTGCATCAAGACCGCATAAGAGTGCCATGTGCCACTTAACTCCTTCTTGCAAGCTTGGAAAACGTTCTGGAAAAAAATCTTAGTGACGAAAAGGAGACAAGTGTGTATATGAAACCTTCGTGCTCATTAAAATCAAATGTAATATTGTTTATTGTTACATGTCTCCTGTAATAATTCATTGCAGTTAAGTCTTTAGCTTGCATTAACACTTTGTAACACTATAATTTGCCATGTAAAAAATATAATTATTATCTATATTACATTTCTTCATATTTTGGAAAATAAGAATTAAACATAGTGCACAGCCACATTTGTAGGCATTAATAAGACACGTATAATTCATTCCTTCCTTGTGCACAACAGTTTTTGCAGTTGGCAGTACTGGATATTAAAACAATGTTAATAAATTGTGTATTGCAGCTGCTACATCCGTATGTTTATTCACTGCACAGGGATGGAAACATCGAAAATGAGGGAATGAGAATGATAAAAATGTGTCTGACTTTAGGAGAGAATCGCGATGTTTGAAAATTTGAAGGTAAAGAAAATATATAAATAATTTGACCACAGGTAAGTTCACATTTATTAAAAANCGCGATGTTTGAAAATTTGAAGGTAAAGAAAATATATAAATAATTTGACCACAGGTAAGTTCACATTTATTAAAAATTTTCTAACCAATATAAATATTACAGCTTTGTTATGTTAAGTAAATAAATATTTCTATCATAATTAAATGGAATGGCAATGAACTATGTTAGGTTTGGGTTACAAAATAACCGAACATGACTTATAAATGCCTATAAAATGTGTAGTTGCTTAATGCAATGAAACCGTGATAGTAAGTAAGAACATTGAAATTCTAAACGTGACGTACAAATACATATTTAATATGGTGATTTATTCTTTATATTTCAAACTTTTGAGAGTTACGGCAGTTCATGAAATGTNTACAAATACATATTTAATATGGTGATTTATTCTTTATATTTCAAACTTTTGAGAGTTACGGCAGTTCATGAAATGTGCAAGGGCACGTGTCATCGGCTGCAGGGGAAGATAATGTTGACAATTCTGACGGTGGAGGAAAAACAGTAATACTCTCACCAGAGGTAAGTTCGCATTTGTTTTAATTTTGGTAACCAATATAAATATCAGGGCTTTGTTATGCTATGCAACCACGCATATTTATAATTATCGCAGTGGAATTTCAATGACCTATGTTTGGTTAGGGTTACGTTAAATAACCACACGTGACTTATTCATGCCTATAAAACGTGTTGTTTGCTTCGCGTAATAAAACCCAGATATTAAGGTAGAACATACTGAACATTTTTACTGCTTAAATAAACATTTTAAATGTGACATACAAATACCTATTGAAAATGGTGATTTATTCTTTATGTTTCAGTTATGGTAGTTCATCAAATATTCAACAAAACTTTTTTATCGGCTGCAGAAAGTGAAGAGGAAGATTTGTCTCCTTCAGGTACTAATTTTTCTTCAAAAACCAAGAGGATGAGAGTGACAGCTCTGACTATACAGTACTAAATAAGAAGGCAAAGAAGTCAGTTAAGAAAAAGAAAGTACTTGCTGCCAAAAAGAGAAAAATTATTTATCAGATTCCTATAGAACAGAGAAGTAAGAAGCCACTCACAATATTACGCAAGAGGAAGGTGCGTAATCACGAAAACCAAACTGGTGACATTTCATATAATGTTGAATGTTCTGATGTGGAAGACGTTGTTGGTGATATGCCTAAAAAAATTAATAAAGGTGAAAATTCAAGAATAACCAGAAAGAATAGGAAGGTTGCAGGAGAGCCTTATACAAGCACAAAAGGTTATAATGTTCCAGGAAAATGTCTGGGCCTAATTCCTTGTCCAAAATGCAATTTACGATGTAAAGATATTGCTGATGAAGAAAGGCAACATCTCTTTACTTATTATAATACGTCATCATCTCAGCAGCAGAACGACTGGATACGCTCGAATGTATCTAAAGTTGCCGTCACTAGCAGAAGGAAAAACACCAAAAACCCAGAGAAAATATTAAACACATATCGATACCATGTTGATATTGAAGGAAAACCGGTCCATGTATGTACGCAATTCTTTCTTCCAACGCTTGGTTTGAAGAAGGAGAACGTGCATTATACGGTTGATCATGCTTCCGACATCAATACAGCTAATATCGACGAAAGAGGTNTTTGAAGAAGGAGAACGTGCATTATACGGTTGATCATGCTTCCGACATCAATACAGCTAATATCGACGAAAGAGGCAAATCAGAAAGTCATAACAAAACACCAGATTATCTTGTAAAAATGGTGAAGCATTTATTTCTAATCTGCCAGCGGTGGCATCTCACTACTGCCGAAAGGATTCAAACAGTCAATATTTTACTTCACATTTTAACGTAAACATCATTTACAAGGATTATAAACAAAGAATGTATGAAACAGAACGGTCAGCAGTGTCACTTAATGTATTTATAAATACATTTTAGTCGTTTAATCTTACATTCCATAAGCCTAAGAAGTACAAGTGTCGATTATGTGAAATGGGAAAGAACAAAATGGTCTCAGGGGATATGACTACCGCTGACGGAGAGAGTTATTTGTGTGCANGGGAAAGAACAAAATGGTCTCAGGGGATATGACTACCGCTGACGGAGAGAGTTATTTGTGTGAATAAAAATCATGGTAACATATGCGGAGTGTAAGGACACTAAATAAACAAAATAAAACGCATCGTTAATTGTTGCTAGCTTCGACCTTCAGCGAGTGTTGTTTACTCCACATTCTGATAGTACTTTGATGTACTATGCCCGCTAATATGCCTACCATAATCTAACAGTGTATGAAAACAGGAATGGTCGTGGGACTTGTTACGTCTGGGGAGAGTGTGATGGAAGAAAAGGGGCAACTGAAATTTCAACCTGTGTAAGTATGTGATTGCAGGATATTAACAGTGAACTGGGTATAAATCAACAGTTGGACATAATTATAATCTGCGATAACTGTCCAGAATCTGCCAGGAGTTTGAAGTATTCAGTTAAAAAGTTTTTGTTAACAGGACATGCATACATGGGTGCGGACACGGTGCACAGTACAATTGCTACGTTCGTAAATAAGCGAACAGTCATGGCACCTTCGCAGTGGCCCTTCGTCATACAAATAGCGAGAACTAATCCTAGTCCATTGGGGGTAAGTAAACTTGAGTACGGTGATTCCGAAGACTGGGAATCACTTCAATATACCGACTTTCCCAAGACTCTAAAGGACTGCGAAGGTAATCGAATCAAGTGGTTAGCACTACGAGGAGTGAAATTTACCAAAGGAAAGAAGTGTGTTGATATTTGGTACTCATGTTACACCAAGGACCTGACTATAAAGGATATGCTGAAGCGCAGAAGTAATGATCTAATACAGGTCCAAAAGGCTTATAGCAAGAAACGACCAATTTCAGAGACTATGTTCAAAGACCTGATGCATTTATGCAAGAAAATGGTTATACCCAAAGACTTTCATGAGGAATATTCTCCTCTACCACATTATCTAAAAGAACATGACCACCTGGATGAAAATTATGAAGAAGATAACATCCAATAATAAAATATTACTGGCAAACATTGACTCCGATTGGGATAGACAAGGGAAAACCTTTTTTTTTTTNGTTTGAAGAAGGAGAACGTGCATTATACGGTTGATCATGCTTCCGACATCAATACAGCTAATATCGACGAAAGAGGTAAATCAGAAAGTCATAACAAAACACCAGATTCTNACGCAATTCTTTCTTCCAACGCTTGGTTTGAAGAAGGAGAACGTGCATTATACGGTTGATCATGCTTCCGACATCAATACAGCTAATATCGACGAAAGAGGTAAATCAGAAAGTCATAACAAAACACCAGATTCTCTTGTAAAAATGGTGAAGCATTTATTTCTAATCTGCCAGCGGTGGCATCTCACTACTGCCGAAAGGATTCAAACAGTCAATATTTTACTTCACATTTTAACGTAAACATCATTTACAAGGATTATAAACAAAGAATGTATGAAACAGGACGGTCAGCAGTGTCACTTAATGTATTTATAAATACATTTTAGTCGTTTAATCTTGCATTCCATAAGCCTAAGAAGTACAAGTGTCGATTATGTGAAATGGGAAAGAACAAAATGGTCTCAGGGGATATGACTACCGCTGACGGAGAGAGTTATTTGTGTGAATAAAAATCATGGTAACATATGCGGAGTGTAAGGACACTAAATAAACAAAATAAAACGCATCGTTAATTGTTGCTAGCTTCGACCTTCAGCGAGTGTTGTTTACTCCACATTCTGATAGTACTTTGATGTACTATGCCCGCTAATATGCCTACTATAATCTAACAGTGTATGAAAACAGGAATGGTCGTGGGACTTGTTACGTCTGGGGAGAGTGTGATGGAAGAAAAGGGGCAACTGAAATTTCAACCTGTGTAAGTATGTGATTGCAGGATATTAACAGTGAACTGGGTATAAATCAACAGTTGGACATAATTATAATCTGTGATAACTGTCCAGAATCTGCCAGGAGTTCGAAGTATTCAGTTAAAAAGTTTTTGTTAACAGGACATGCATACATGGGTGCGGACACGGTGCACAGTACAATTGCTACGTTCGTAAATAAGCGAACAGTCATGGCACCTTCGCAGTGGCCCTTCGTCATACAAATAGCGAGAACTAATCCTAGTCCATTGGGGGTAAGTAAACTTGAGTACGGTGATTCCGAAGACTGGGAATCACTTCAATATACCGACTTTCCCAAGACTCTAAAGGACTGCGAAGGTAATCGAATCAAGTGGTTAGCACTACGAGGAGTGAAATTTACCAAAGGACAGAAGTGTGTTGATATTTGGTACTCATGTTACACCAAGGACCTGACTATAAAGGATATGCTGAAGCGCAGAAGTAATGATCTAATACAGGTCCAAAAGGCTTATAGCAAGAAACGACCAATTTCAGAGACTATGTTCAAAGACCTGATGCATTTATGCAAGAAAATGGTTATACCCAAAGACTTTCATGAGGAATATTCTCCTCTACCACATTATCTAAAAGAACATGACCACCTGGATGAAAATTATGAAGAAGATAACATCCAATAATAAAATATTACTGGCAAACATTGACTCCGATTGGGATAGACAAGGGAAAACCTTTTTTTTTTTTTAATTGTTACGTTTAAATGTAGGGATAGCTGTTTAATTCTGGTACATAGTTTGTGAAAATATGTAGGGAAATTGATAANAACATCCAATAATAAAATATTACTGGCAAACATTGACTCCGATTGGGATAGACAAGGGAAAACCTTTTTTTTTTTATTGTTACGTTTAAATGTAGGGATAGCTGTTTAATTCTGGTACATAGTTTGTGAAAATATGTAGGGAAATTGATAANATTGTTACGTTTAAATGTAGGGATAGCTGTTTAATTCTGGTACATAGTTTGTGAAAATATGTAGGGAAATTGATAACAGTTACACGTATACTTGAAATCAAAAAGGGTGCAAGTAATATGATTTATCTTTAAAAGGCTTAATGGGAAACCATAACAACAATGCAAAAAGGTGACATGATGACCGATTACTACGCAACGTTGTGAAAATTAAATTCTGGATCTTTTAGTACATATTGAGGCCAATCATTACTGCTAATAATGGTTACCCGTGAAAAATATACTTTCTGTTATTGTAGAGGACAGGCGATAAAAATAGTTTTTGCCCTTTCTTGTATAATTTATACAGTGTAACTTGGCATATTTTTTTGCAAATGACCGACGATATGTTATNAGTTTTTGCCCTTTCTTGTATAATTTATACAGTGTAACTTGGCATATTTTTTTGCAAATGACCGACGATATGTTATTGTAGTCTTATTTCATGCTGGAATCGGAAAATATAAGACAATTCATAAGAGATGCTTGTATTCAAAATACATGCAAAATGCTAAATAAATGACTACTAATATTGACAAGTCTAATTTTCCAGTTCAGATGNCTTGTATTCAAAATACATGCAAAATGCTAAATAAATGACTACTAATATTGACAAGTCTAATTTTCCAGTTCAGATGTTATCGCCCACGTTGAGTCCTACAGAGACGTATTGGCTAAAATTTCGTTTGAAAAGATAAAAAAAGACTTTCATTTAAGACAATGGATAAAAACTTCTTCGGGAAAGAATACTGCAGAAACATCCTCTATCACCTTCTTATAAAAATATGTTAGGTCACTAGGAAAGCTGTGGCAGATAACTAGTTATAAATTTCAGTAAATGAGAATACGGACATAACTGGGAGACTAATAGCGTATGTCGTCGTGGAGACATTGCCACACGATGAGTACATTTCATGCTAATGTGAATTGCTAGAGAAATTAAATCACTTTTAAACTTTAGCTTTGTTTTAAAATTTTGTATATGCCTGCCGTTGCATAAATTACGTAGGCGGCGAAGAAAATCAGAAATTCGTACCCAAAACGTTATGCATTTAACTTATTATATCGATAAATTATACACCATGGTAAAGAGATTCGATCGTCCCATAATAATGATGATAGCTTTATATCCCTNTATTATATCGATAAATTATACACCATGGTAAAGAGATTCGATCGTCCCATAATAATGATGATAGCTTTATATCCCATTTTTAAATATCCGATATCTCCTTCGAAATTGAGGTAAGTATCCCCTGGAATTCCAGTGCGTCATCACCTAATTTAAATCGGTCGGGAGAACTGGTAAGATGCTGCACTAGATCATTACCAGCATTAACGCAAATACCACTCAAGTACTCAGCTCGATTTCGTGAAGAGGGCAGTATGATAGTCTGAAAAGCCAGAACCTCGTCATCTCAGCTGCTTGAAAACGTTTCCCTCGCAGGAAAAGTAATTTCATGTGTTTGTCTATAACCACTCGAATCCCCTAACACTCTTCTAATAGTAGAGGATTTAATGTAAATAATAAATTAATTACCTCTATGATTTCTTACTAGAGATGTTGAGGCATGGATCTGCAACATTTTTAAGAAACGATTGTGAGCACGTTGAGAATTCTGACATTCCACACTTGCACCGCTTATGTCATGTGGGGGTGAAATAATTGTTTTGGGGTAGGTTTTACGTTCTAATGCTTATAGTGTACATCGCCGTTTTACTGGTATAACTTAAGTTTCTGTAACACAGCCATTATTTTATAGGCCACAAGAAATTCCAATATTTGGAAATTTGTAATCTTCTCCGCGGTGTAAGTGAATTTTTTTCTCTTACTGTAGTGTAGTTCTATCGTCGAAAGTAAATTATTTTGTATTTTTGTAAATGAATAATTTACCGAAAGCTATGTGAGCAATTTATTACGTCCTTTGATTATAGAGCATACATTGTGCTGTGCAGTCGAGAGTTTTGTGTGTGATCTGTGTTTGTCAAAGTTGTTGAAAATGTGACTTTACTCAAGCATATTTCACATTCGCAAAGCAGGCTACAATTTCCTTTCTGTCTGCAGCCTTATGGATATAATACTCTATGAGCGGTTTGTAATTGGTTCGGAAACAGCCCATCATTCGTGTGGTGTGTCGTGAACAGTCTCGCCGTAAAATCATTCGGACCGTAGTAACGTCGCAAATATTACTGTGGTGTCTTTATTCGTCAAGCTGGACGTGTCGTTCCCGCGAAGCACGTATTTGTGTTAACAGCCGCGTGTATGGCTCTGACATGCCTGCTGGCAAAACAGCTACTGCGCAGTTGACGTGCACACGCTACCCCCC
>NQII01006142.1:96953-132036 GCA_002778355.1 Clitarchus hookeri
CGCCATTGACAGCCAGGCTTTCGGTTTCCAGTCTGGAGAATGCAGTATTCGCATCTCTACTTTTATGCCGCGCCCTGTCGCAGGTTTCCCTCTCTTTTACAGCTAGTAAGAGTTGCCTGTACGAGCCTGAGGTAAGGTTTTGCCTATTGGGCTCTTGAGAAGGGCAGGTATTCGGACTTACGGGGGTGACCCACGCCAGCTGTCCTTTACTTAGGCTTGCGGAGATTTAACTCGCGCCAGAGGCCTATATCTGCAGCTGAAGCTTGGCAAGAAGCGATATGCTACTAGTTTGCATTTCTACCAGACCTCCCTAGGACATGGATGGATATCTGATACTGTGGAATGGAATCTCTAAATTGAAGTAAACAAGTTGGGAAAAGTAGGAATTCAGTATTCTCTTGGCACTACATGGCAGAGACATATCCAGCGAAACGTCGGCTGGGATGTGACCTATAATCCAAAAATCATATCCTGCGTGCATGTACCCATGCACGCAAACACATTTACTCTGGTTTTTAATTTTTTTTTTTTTATATTTACATTTATGTACGTACATACACACACTAATTCAGAAAGTTATATAAAGTGGAGAGATTAGTTAAATCGAAGTAATATAACTTATATCATGATAACAATTTAAATAACACAATACAATCTAATCTAAATAACACAATGAAATTTAAGTAATATAATAAGATCGGAATAGGTTAATTAAATCGGGATAATGTAAAAAATCTAACTAATATGAAAATAATAAAATAACACTATATATACAAACTTGCGGCCGACTTGGGCTATGTCCTGGTTTTCTACAAATAACTATATGCAACAGGTTTGGTGTTAGTCTTGTCTGGTTGTTGGAGGGAGGATGAGGGCTTTCGGTCGTTTCCGCCTCCACACCAGCCTTTCATCATTGTTTGCCAATTCACGAACCAGGGGNGGCTTTCGGTCGTTTCCGCCTCCACACCAGCCTTTCATCATTGTTTGCCAATTCACGAACCAGGGGGTTTTCTACATTTGGGATAGTCTTGTAGAGCTCTGTGGCCAGTTTGCGCATGTGGTGTTCTACGCTTTTCTCTTTCAGCTCTTTGTGGAGCTGGTCATTTCTTGTGTACCTTGGTGCATTCGTTACCATGCGAAGGATTCTGCTCTGGAAGCGCTGAAGTTTCTGGAGCTGACTGCGAGCTGCTGTCCCCCAGACTGATGAGGCGTAGGTAAGGATGGGGCGAATGAGAGGTTGATAAATGATTACACCGTTTTGGGTGCGGAGTGAACTATGGCGATTGAGAAGTGGAAACAGCTGCCTTAGCCGGGAATTGACTTTGACGAGCTGAGTATGAATGTGGTGCTTCCAGAGCAGCCTCCGGTCCATTATTACACCCAGGTACTTGACCTTGTTTATGTATTCTGTTTCCTGGCCACAGAACTGTAGTCTCGTGGGCGGGTACTGAAAGTAATGGCTTCAGTATTGGCTGCATTTGCTTTAAGTCTCCACTTTNAGAACTGTAGTCTCGTGGGCGGGTACTGAAAGTAATGGCTTCAGTATTGGCTGCATTTGCTTTAAGTCTCCACTTTGCTAGCCAGGGCTCAATTTCGTCCAGGGCAGCCTGCACGTGGCTAATGGCCCGGTCTCTGTTCATCGATGAGGCAAAGATTATCGTGTCATCAGCATAACAGCCGATGCGAGCCTCTCCAGCTCGTGGCATATCATTAATATAGAGATTGAACAGGACCGGACCTATTATGCTGCCCTGTTTCGCAGTCGAGACTGACATGGAATAAGAAAGATGATAAGTAGTATGATATAAAGTGAATGAGGTAGGAGGGAAAGTTATACTCGTGGAGCTTGAAAAACAGACAAGGATGATAGACCCTGTCGAACGCCTTTTCTGTGTCTAGAAGGGCGACGACAGTGTGATAGCGATATTCAATGGACTTCGTGGCTTCCAGAGTGAGCCGGGTGAGCCGGGTGATCTGGGGAACTGTAGAGTGCCCACACCGGAACCCAAACTGTTCGTCACGAAGTATGTGGTGAGATTAAATGTGTGCTAGCACCCTGCCATTCGCCACTCTCTCCAGACGTTTGGAGAGAGTGGAGAGCAGACTATTGGGGTGATAGCTGGTGGGAAGTGAGGGTGATTTACCGGGTCTTAGGAAAGTCACCACCCTGGCCTGCTCCATAGGTCGGGGAAATGATGATGTCGGAGTATGAGTGAATAAAACTGGGCTAAAATACAAATGAATTCAAACGGAATGTTCTTAATGAGGATGTATTGAATTTGATCTTATCCTGTTGTGGCGAGTGGATTTCATGACTGTCATCAGTTCGGTGGCAGTCACATCCGTGGTTTCCTCGGGGTTTTACCCACCTAGTACGTCTGCCAGGGTTTACTGTAAGGTGGTCTCATGCTCTACGTCCCCATCGCCCTCGTTAGGGCGGAATGTATCTTCAAAAGCCCAGGCTAACACATTTGCTTTGTTAGCCGGCGTGTAGGCAACCCCCGTGACACACATGAGTGGCGGAATTGTCGAGTAGTTTCCTGTCAGGCGTCGTGTTATTTTCCACAGAGAGTTGTCCGCGATTTCGAGAGCAGCTACTGTGGTGTCCCACTGCTGCGCCCTGAAATCGCTGACCAGCGCCTCCACTGTGTCCTGTGCTTGTTGGTACTGCTCTCTGTGGAACAGGTTACATGTTCGTTGCCACAGCCTTTTGTATCTGTTTCCGTGTGTTATTGCCTCTTTAATATATGGTGGGAACTGTGTATTTGTGTTTCTAGGTGTGATTGTTGGGATGTGGTTTTTGGCTGTAGTGAGAATGGTTTGTTATATTATTATAGCGGTGTTGTCTATGTGTTCCGGTGTATTTATCTGAAGTATTTTAGCTATATCCATGTAGTTTTATTAAACGTGTTAAATTTCGTCCCGGACCGATCAGAGAATTCCGAGACGAAAAGGTGTAGGTAATGTGTTGAGAATTTAAGATTTTACTGCGGTTTGGGACAGTTTATTATGGATTACTTTATTTATTTTATGTTTATTATAATTTTAGGTATAAATTGGTATTGTCCTAAACTTTTTGTTTGTTTCATGAGGTAGAGTGGCGAGTACTGTGAGAAGCAGTATTTGCTTTTCCTGTAGTGTTTTCGTGACTTTCGCCTGTGTGATTATGGGCCTAAGGTGGTCCATTAGGGCTACGAAGTGTGTTTCTCGCAGAAAAGCGGCCAGTTCTTGCTTTTCTGCTAACATGGTCGTATTTTCTCCTGTGTTGTGGTTTTTCCCCTTGCTGTTGTGTGGGTGCTTGTTCCCTGTGAGTGTTTCCCTGTTAAGTCTGCCTTTTCTGTGGTTGAANTTTTCCCCTTGCTGTTGTGTGGGTGCTTGTTCCCTGTGAGTGTTTCCCTGTTAAGTCTGCCTTTTCTGTGGTTGAAGAGGAGGGAATTCAGCCTTTGACTGAATGTTTGCTCGCGTGTTTTCCCGGATTTCCTGCCTAGTCTCGTTTTTGTTTGGTGGGTTTAGGTCCTATCTTTTGTTTGCGTGCCTTAACGTGTTTCTGGATTACTTCACACTGTTTCCATACAGCCGAGTGCCCTGTTTTATCGCAGAGTGTACATTTTCACTTTTCTTTGTCCTGTTCTTTAAAGGTACAATCTGCCTTTGTGTGCGAACCAGTACGCAGAGCGCAGATTGGCCGAATTGTGCAGTATTTCTGAGTGTGGCCCAGCGCACAACATCGCATGCATTGCACCACATCTTCAGCGCGGTGTCTTTACAGTTCTATGCGAACTGACATGAAAAATAGTTTGGGTATTTTCAGTACGTCGAGTTCATCGTGTTGACGTACTACAGCCCCAAAGACTGCAGGTGTATCAGCTATTGTTAGGAATTTCCAGACGTGGATTGGATTAAAGCCATATTATTTTCGCTCTTTTATTACGTTATTTGTGTCTGCGTTGTGTGTTAGTCCTTTGATGACTATTTTAATTGGCCTTTCGGTTTTCTGAGCGTGTGTAATAGAGTATATCGTTTGTCTGGAGGAACTTGCAGAACATAGTGTGTCTCTTCTCTTACAAGAATCTTCAGGTGTTTTCTGTTGGTGACTGTGACTTTCACGAAAAAGACTTCGCCAAATTGGTAATTCCATCATTTGAGTACTAAGGTGTCGGGTATGTACACCAGGGGAGCGAGAGTTTTTGGACATGTGTTTTCATGAGTTACAGCCGTTTTGGGACTGTCCTGGCTATCATTAGAAGAGCTTTCATCCCTCAATGATGAGAAGGCGTTTGCTGCTGAAACAACTGCACGAGGTTGCGTCTGATTTCCTGTTGGTGCTATGTGTCTCCTACTTGGATGTTGCCATTCTGTGTTTTGTGTTGTGCTGTGCTGAGCTCGAAGTAGCGGAGGGGAAGGAGGAACACCAGTCGCCTTCCTCCTGTGCTCCTTACCTCTAACTTCCTGTCGCCCTGTCGACTCCATCGTGTCCTTGTGTGCCTACCAACCCAAGACCTCGGTAACTGACCGAGCTATGGTCTGTCTCATGTATTTTGGCGAGATTTAGACAGTTCAACGAAAGTAGCGCCAATGTTTACTTTTCGTTTATGTATCCTTTCGCCATCAGATTGTGCGTAAGTGGTGGCTGTATTTTTATCAACACGCTGTCAGCTAATCCACTTGCNTGTATCCTTTCGCCATCAGATTGTGCGTAAGTGGTGGCTGTATTTTTATCAACACGCTGTCAGCTAATCCACTTGCCATTGTACTGTAATGTTAAACAAATTTTAAGACATTTTAGACTTACATCTGTCTAAAAAAAATTCGTAGGTTATAAAAGTAAAAATATAAAACCTTGCCAAAAACTTTATATTTGCTAACTCTTTTTTAATTTTTTTCGAAACAGCGAATTTGTGTTAGCATTTGCGAGACGGTAGTTGTAGCTATTATCGCACTTTAGACGTCATATCTAATATAACTGGAACTAAAAGTAATTCGGGAAATTTGATTGACAACGCACTTCTATTCACCAACAATTCGCCAACGACTATTGATTGCAATGCAGTAATTCTGATACTAAACAGTTAGAGCTGGAAATATGTGACGCGGAATAACGTAAAAATTGCTTAAAAACTATTCACGCGTGTCCAACTTTCTTCGTTATGTCAATACAATACAGTAAAGACACGGAAACAAGGAAATGGGTTTTCGGGAGAACAATATGGCGTATAATTTACGTAGACGAAGGATTACCGGCCTAATATAAATTACTAGTACTCAAAATCGCTGTACACGAAATATATGTTACTTTTAAAATAATGCAGAGCTCACGGAAAAATAACACTTTTGGTATCTGTTCGTAAATTTGTTATATATCAAACGAAACTTAATATTTTCTGGCTGGTAATGCTTCGGGAAAGAGTGGATAGATGGCGCACATGGCATGATGGGGTGGGTTTGAGCCGTTTNTTTTCTGGCTGGTAATGCTTCGGGAAAGAGTGGATAGATGGCGCACATGGCATGATGGGGTGGGTTTGAGCCGTTTGCATTGCTCAACAGATAGCAGCACGGCCTGCCTCTTGTTCCCGTTTTTTTTTTAAGTTGACTGTTTTCTATTACTGTCTCGGAACGACACGAATTTGAAATTTTTCCGTTGCCAATGTTGAGCAATTGTTCGGAGAATGACAGTGCCAATGGATCGTTTTGCAGTTGAACACGCATATTTATGGTAAGGCGTAATGTATTGAAATTTCTCCATAGGTATGATTGTTTAAAACATGCGTTAATTTCGTCCGCATATGTAGGGCGTGGAACAACCAGCAATGTCTGTCTGAAATCACCGGACAGCAGCAGTAGAGCGCAACCGAAAAGTCTGGTATTATCGTTGAGATCTATCATCGTTCTATCGAGAGCTTCAAGTGAATGCTTGTAGGCCATAGTGCATTCATCCCAGAAAATAATTTTGCATTTTTGCAAAACTTTAGCCATGCCGGAATGCTTCTTTATGTGGCACATTGCGTCTGGATTTGTGTGAACGTTCAATGGCAACTTGAGTGCTGAATGTACAGTCCGTCCACCATCAATCAAAGTCGCTGCAATGCCTGATGAAGCAATTGTCAACGCAATATGATTTTGTGATCGAATGCGCGCAAGTATCAGTGAGATGAGGAATGTTTTGCCAGTGCCACCTGGTGCGTCCAAAAAAAAAAAAGAATCCTCCTTGTTGTGCTGTAATTGACAAATTAATTCGATCGTATATGTTATTTTGTTCAGTAGTGAGCAGTTGCTCATCATTTGCAACAAAAGTAGTCAGAGACCGCATCGAACTGTTGTTCGCGCTGAACATCGCTGTTAATGATGTATGTTGCTGGGCGGTTAGGCAATGGCATAGCTAATAGAATAAAAGGCATAATCGAAATGAGAATGCAAATATCCTCAATCTTTATTAACGCCTCGTTATATATTTCCGACGAAAAATCTATATTGGGATCTTGATCAGCGGTCCGAATGCGATGCAGAATGTCTTCGCTCATGCCATCTTTATATTTGTCCCAGAGAGCAGAAGCTTGCGACGGGAAACATGTCGTCAACAATATGGCGAATAATTGGTGAATTTTATTAGGAGGGGAACTAAGTACTGCATCTGTAAGTGTGAGATCCCAATGGTTGTCATCATCCAGCAAATGCAATTCACGACAGGCATCGTGGTACGCGTCGTACAAAATACCATTGACTGTTCGCAAGTATTGGAAGGACGTCGGTCCAGGAACGTTAACCAACAACAAACGCAAGAAGAAGCATTCGCGTTGCTTTGGATGAACTGTGTATAATCGGCCTAATGTGTTTCCCATAAATATGCCGTCGCATCCTTGGACTGGAACGCCTCGCTTTCGTGGGTCCCACTTTTTTGACTGTTTGTTCCACGTGAAAAATCGTGTCACNGGTTCGCAAGTATTGGAAGGACGTCGGTCCAGGAACGTTAACCAACAACAAACGCAAGAAGAAGCATTCGCGTTGGTTTGGATGAACTGTATATAATCGGCCTAATGTGTTTCCCATAAATATGCCGTCGTATCCTTGGACTGGAACGCCTCGCTTTCGTGGGTCCCACTTTTTTGACTGTTTGTTCCACGTGAAAAATCGTGTCACATCGGTATACATTAATGTCTTTGCGAATTGACCAAAAATACCTGGCCGGTTGCATAGTTCGAAAAACTCAGTTAGTGTGGTTTTTGGAGCAGTTAATGCTCGTTGTATAGCAGTCTCTTCAGTGAAATAAACACGCTGTCCATTTTCAAGGTGCACGGCCAAATGTAGAACAGCAGGGTATCTGTTGTGTATTGGAAAACTCAAAATGCACCAAACTGCTTCATTGCTGCTTATGTATCGGCCCATTTGATAACGTGTTATTTTGTCGATATCAATTACATTTTGAACAGCAAATACAACCATATCGCTGCCCTTATTAACGTATTTGCAAATGTATTTGATGGACTTCACCGAACTGCAGAACTCAACGTTTATGTATACTTTGTAGGTTATGGACAGCAATGGCGAATACGGAACCACCCAGCGATTGTCAATGTCAACCGGATTTCCACCGTTTTACATGCGCAATTGATATGATTGGCCACCATTGTCTGTGTCTCTACGACGATACAATGGATAACCATCAATATTAGTGATAGTATCGTTTATGCACATTTTTGGGAAACGTTTCGTACATTTTCCATTGTCAATGCACGGCGCCGTCATGTTGAGATCACCGCATGGACGATGGATCATGTTAGCGGTAACAATGTCAAACAAATCTTGATCGATATTCCGATCCGGAATTTCTGCTGAAATAATTTTATCAATTTCTTCTGGCCGTACTTGTCGACCAACCAAATCAAAATATGTGCATGTGACAAACCTTTTACCATTCAACAGAATACAGCCAGCAAAGTGTTTCGCCGAATACATAGTGATGAGTAATCAAGTGCATCAACGATTTAAATTTTTGTTTGAAGACACGTGCAGTTATATCATGGCGATGCATTTATGTTTGACCTGGCAATAACGAAATTTTAATTTCATCCCAGTTTGGATTGCACGTAAATGTAATAAACAAATCTGGTAGGCCGTACGCGCGCACGAAAGTAATGGCGTTTTGAATGTATTCTTGCATATGACGCGAACTACCAATATATGATGATGGAAGAATATATGTGGTACCAATGTCGTTGATATCAGTTGTTTCATCTACGTTACTGACAATAGCATCACGCAAATGAATGTACTCCTCAGAACGCAGCTTCGCTTGATTATACTTGATGTACCGTAATCGCTCGCTTTCAATTTTCGCATACATATCAACGATGTATTGATGACACAGCTGGCGGCATCGGAGAATGTTGTGGTCTTCATTTGCACAAATCATCAACCGATATGCGTAGAAGTTAATCGCGCTCACTTTCTTGTTGGTTTCTGCACCTGCAAAGTAAAAATATAAATAAGACAAAATAAATTAATCGTACAGAAAAATAAAAAATTAAATAATGTGTAGATTGTACCTGTCACTGGATTTCTTTGTTTGATGTTGAAATGATATCCATCTTCTCTTTCCCAAAATATCAATGGATATTGCAAAGTGTCGTAAGAATGATGACTGTCTTGAATTGTCTGCACCGTGTTACCTCTGCGTTTGTATCCGTATATCTCGACGTTCGTATGCGTCGCCAACCATAACAACTGCAACTTCATTAACGGTTGGTGTATTGTATCGGCCTNACTTTGTCTGATTTGATGACGATCATATAGCTGTCGTTTTGCAGTTTGTTTGAAACCGTATTGAACAACTGGACCAACTGGTTGTGATTTCGCAAAAACGGTTCCAAAGTCGCCACAATTTCTCGCTCCTCCATCTGCTCGATGTGGTTGTATTGGCAGCGTGTGTTTATTTGTTGCTCCTCATCGCCCATGAAGTAAATTTGCAAGAATTTTGGATTGGCATCAGGCATTGACATTAAAGAACCAATTTGATGATACACTTGGCCCTGAATCTTAAACGTTTATTCAAAATTGCGACCAACCTGATTCTGGAAAATTTTTGTTGCTNAGGCATTGACATTAAAGAACCAATTTGATGATACACTTGGCCCTGAATCTTAAACGTTGATTCAAAATTGCGACCAACCTGATTCTGGAAAATTTTTGTTGGTCCAAATGATGTAATTTGGAAGCAAAATTTGAATTTACGAATTTTACGCAAAAACAATTTTGATTGAGGTGTGGCTNTCCAAATGATGTAATTTGGAAGCAAAATTTGAATTTACGAATTTTACGCAAAAACAATTTTGATTGAGGTGTGGCTCCAGCCAATGGTGTTTTCAATGGTTCTGGCGGCGAATTCAACGGTGCCAGTACAACTTTTCCAGACGCGCAGCAGAAACCTGCCGATTCACCTTTGTATTTAAATGCATAGCAGTGTTGGCATTCTTTGTCCATAGCGCCGATGACAATTTCTGAATGTGACGAATAGTCTATGTCCGGCTCATATTCGAACGCAAGGCGGAGAAGTGATGCTCATGTCAATGCGCGATGTACTTGCAGGCGCTGTCGTTCATGTGCTCTGTGTGCGTCGGTGGCTCGTTGACGCGCCTGTCTTTGTCTCAATGCATTAGCTCGAAGGCGTTCGTTGCGTTGCTCTTGACTTTCATTTGCACGTGTGTTTGCAACCTGGTCTCTTAAATTTGCATTGTCCGTCAATTGATCTTCTGTCGTTCAATTTAACCAATTGGTCTGGACTATTCGTGGATTCCGTGTACGTCGACCAATATTTCCTCCTCGTCCACGAAGACGTGGCATTGTTCTGTAATAAACACACAACACATAAATATAAGTAANATTCCGTGTACGTCGACCAATATTTCCTCCTCGTCCACGAAGACGTGGCATTGTTCTGTAATAAACACACAACACATAAATATAAGTAACTTATATTTGAATTTTATGGATGTTATAATTTGTTGAACAAACTTACATGTTGTTTAACACTCCGTAAATGTTATATGTTCTGATATGCGAAAAATCTTAAATATAAAAACATCAATTATTCATGAACTTATAGTTTTTTAATAGGGGAGTGGTGGGGGAGTGAAATTTTGTGGCTATATGTTCTGATATGTAAAAAATCTTTAAAAAATATTTAAAAATCGTCAAAAAATCGTCAAACAAAAAACAAANGCTATATGTTCTGATATGTAAAAAATCTTTAAAAAATATTTAAAAATCGTCAAAAAATCGTCAAACAAAAAACAAAATTCTTAGAACCCGATTGCAGCGCCACCTACCGGGTCCAATTGTGAATCTAAACCATCCAGGGGCCCACTCAAACACATACAAAAAATTTCATCAAAATCGGTTCAGCCATTTAGGAGGAGTTCAGTGACATACACACGCACAGAAGAATTATATATATAAAGAGAAATATATATATATACAACAAAAAAAAAGTATATGTAGAGACGTCCGTTTATCGCGGGAAAAGTTGACTGTTTGCTAGGAGACAACGTTCAGTACACGTTCGACAATTTTCTTTTGTTATTGGCTGCCATGCATATACGAAGCTACTATCCCATTTCATTGGTCCAATAAGGATTCTCGTACTCTAAAGCATACCGATTTTGTTTGGTCTGCAAAGAACTTAGCAGTGTCAAAACCATGACGATCCAATAATTAAAGGGTCAACTAGCTAAAGTGTTATCGATGTAATGGTAGCTTAAAATTTTTTCGTGATTTACCAGTGTATCTGCGTATTTGGTGTCAATGTGTTTGTGTTTTAGTTTACATGGCGAGTCTGCTATGGTTTTCCGATTACTTAAGTCTAGATACACCTCGATTTTCACGAAAAGTTTTCCTGTCTAGTTGTCTTTCAAAACACTTAGCTTAGCTCCACTTTCACGATTGCGTGGTTCTACTTGACACGTTCCTTATATACATGCCCGCGAATCACTGACTATCAGCGTCTTAGTAATCTTAGTNTGCGTGGTTCTACTTGACACGTTCCTTATATACATGCCCGCGAATCACTGACTATCAGCGTCTTAGTAATCTTAGCCTAATTGGTCCTGCTAGGTATCACAAAAATTTCTACAAAAACACGCGGTCAATAACCAAAATAGAATTTCAGGTAAGCACGGAGGATTTTAAAGTTTTGCTCGTATGACACTTTTTGCAAAAATCTGGTGTTTCTACTTATGACCTCGTCATTTATTTTGCGCATTTANTCTAATTGGTCCTGTTAGGTACCACAAAAAATTTATACAAAAACACGTGGTCAATAACCAAAATAGAACTTCAGGTAAGCACGGAGGATTTTAAAGTTTTGCTCGTATGACACTTTTTGCAAAAATCTGGTGTTTCTACTTATGACCTCGTCATTTATTTTGCGCATTTAAGGCACAGAAGTTAAAGGAGATGCTAAGACGACACTGCTATGCACATCAATTGCGCAGTCACCTCTACGTGCCAGACAACAGTATGAACTGGTCTGCCGTCTTTTCGTCATGCTTCGTACAGCTACTGTGCTAAGCGCTGACATCACAATTATTTTGGTAGGAAGTATGTATCAAAGCTCATTACATTCCCTTATTAAAGTTACATTGGTATTGAAAGATAATATTTTAAGATAGAGCAGTTAGAATTTAGATTTTTTGCAATATTTCATGAATTATACATAATTTTTTAATATGCATGGAGTGTTAAAAGTTATTTTCACGCATTAGTCTGAAGTGTGATTTATTTTCGTAAGGAAATAGTTCGGTAACGTGTATCATCATTTTTTCTTAATCATGTATTTCATGCACACTGTAAAGTAGTTCACATGTCAGGAATGCGGACTTTTAAAATGTTAGCCATTAGCGTTCGGTGTCAAAATAAACGCAATAACTCACTTAAATAACAGCACAGAAGCAATTATATAAAGTATACTCTTTATTCGTGGTTGTATGAGTGTGTTTTGAAATTACGAATATAAGAATTATCTGATTTGAGTTTAATTTTATTATTTTTACTATACCGCATTTCGTCTACCAAACTAAAATATTACCTCATAATTATTGTTATATTTTAGTACTTTTTCAGCTCGGTGAAGTTTTAAAACGGTGTAATTTTCATTTTAGCTTAAAGTACTATTGCAGAAAAAAAATTGTTCAGAAGATGAATTGCTGAAAATGCAAAACTTATCCATTCCAACAAGACCTGAGAGGCTGAATTGTGTCTTTCCGACTATGGTTGACCTAAGTGCGCAAGAAACACAGTAATTGGCCGAGCGAGGAAAATTAGTTCCTCGCGATCCCCATTAATTGCTTCAATTCATTTCGCAACTTAAGCGAGACCATTTTCACCATTCCCCTCGCCCTGTTATCGGAACAGGCATGTGTGAAGTAGTACAGCGACATGTTTTCTTTATTTCCTCTGATTTGCTACCACAATTACGTTGAACAAAAAATTAAAGTGTGGGAGCTGAAAGCATTTAGTAGATCATTAGTGAGAAAGCTTTAATTTTTTCAGTGTGCATATTTCTGAAGGAGATTCGGAGAGTTAGCAATTAGCTCGTCGTTATGGCAGGTATTTCTTACTCTGGAACATTGTACCCATGCCCAACCACATCATGATGATAAAATACCTTAAACACCCTATTTTAAGTGACAAAACGTTTCAGATCAATACGAAAGAAATATGTAACATTTGATAATTTTTACTTGTGTTTATTGTAAAAAAATAAAAATAGATAATCGTGTCGTTTTAATTACAAGTACACATTGCCAGTTTTACGGCGTGCATTTTATTTGATTATCTGGTTATTGTCACTCGTGGTTATGTAACCAAACCAAATACTAATAATGTTTAATGTTCATGTTATTTTAAAACTAGAGCAAATACATGCTTGTTACCAATCTCAAAAATACAGGATAAGTATCCGTGCATTCACACATCACAAAACACAACTGAAAACTCTCTTCTAAGACAGTTTTTCATTTTTAAAATACCAGTTAACAAGGTTTCTACGAATAGGCGCATCCCCATTGCCGGATTGCAAGTGACCTGATATTTTAGGTTTGCTATATATTTTACAAAATTTGTGTTTTTTTATTAGAAGTGCGGTTTTATTTAATTAGTTATGAGCATAAATTAGGGTTTATCTACAGGAATAATGAACGTACGTTATAAAGTTAAACCTATAGTATTTATTGAAATCAATTAAAGTGCATATATATATATATTTATTTTTATGTCTTATTTATACTACACAATACGAAATTTCAACGTATATTTAATACTTACATATTAACTCTCACCTCGTGGAATTGCTATATATACTGTATGTATACGTGTGTCTATACATAGAAGACAAAATTAAGTGTTACGTTGTTTACATTAACACAGTACACGAAAATGCACTCGGCTTCTTGACATATTAAGCATATTATTTTTTGATTTGTTCCGCTTTGCAGAGTATAGTTCAATTAATCTTATCATTATTCAATTTACACATAAATTATTTTTACGATTGTGTAATACGCCATTAATTTTTATATGAATATCGTTATTGTTAATTTTATAATTATAAAATTTGAAATGGATGGTTTTGAAGAGAGTTCATTTGAAGTAGGACCTATACGTGTTCGTGTAACACTACGAATTTCATTATACGTAGTCATAGTATTTATTTATCTCTGTTTTGATGTTGGCTATATTTATGTAATTATTTGGATTTTTGTATACTTATATTCACAGCAATAAAACAAACTTACGCATATTTTCAATCCGACGATTTATATACTAGCATAGACGTAAGCAGTACTCCTGTTACTAATTTTTCCTTCGACAGTCTAAGCCAGCGTCTTACATTTATTTTTAAAAAAAATTATGTTTGAACCTTCTAGCTGTTGGNATTGTTCCGCTTTGCAGAGTATAGTTCAATTAATCTTATCATTATTCAATTTACACATAAATTATTTTTACGATTGTGTAATACGCCATTAATTTTTATATGAATATCGTTATTGTTATTTTTATAATTATAAAATTTGAAATGGATGGTTTTGAAGAGAGTTCATTTGAAGTAGGACCTATACGTGTTCGTGTANTTTTATAATTATAAAATTTGAAATGGATGGTTTTGAAGAGAGTTCATTTGAAGTAGGACCTATACGTGTTCGTGTAACACTACGAATTTCATTATACGTAGTCATAGTATTTATTTATCTCTGTTTTGATGTTGGCTATATTTATGTAATTATTTGGATTTTTGTATACTTATATTCACAGCAATAAAACAAACTTACGCATATTTTCAATCCGACGATTTATATACTAGCATAGACGTAAGCAGTACTCCTGTTACTAATTTTTCCTTCGACAGTCTAAGCCAGCGTCTTACATTTATTTTTAAAAAAAATTATGTTTGAACCTTCTAGCTGTTGGAGAGGCTGGATTTCCGGGTGCGCATATTCAGGGAATTAACGCTTGACGCGATACTCTCGCAATTTAAAACAGCGAGAGAAACGGGATAAATCTGCTGAGAGAATTTGAAGCACAAGATGCCTTATCACCAAATTTATATGAGAAATCAACAAAATATTGCAACCTTCGTTGCATGTGCAGCATTGAAAGATGCTGGCCCAGGCATACCCATAAGGAACTGTTTACTGTTATCGTGGTTCTATATCGCCATCTGTCTACTGCATTGTCCCTTGTCCGCTTAATACTTAAGTATCTGATTTTGGCAACTGCAAGCAAATGTAGGCAGTGACGATTACAGGTCTTGTAGTTCTAAAATCATAATGTTGTACGAGTAACTGAGCTTATATATTTAAAGCACAAAGACGTGGAGACTTCAAAAGTTGTCATGTAACGTCGCAGTGATACTGGTCAGGCCTTAATTAATTCAAATAATGATCGTATTATTCTTGAAGTATGTATTTTATAGTTCGTAGATTTAACATTTATTTTGGGTATTGCTGCAAACAGTTTTGTGTGTGTATACATATATATACACACACACACACACATGCTAGGACTGATTCATAAGTAATGGCAACATTTGTTTATCTCCCTAAAATGTCCTAACACAAGAAATTTACTATCTACAGTTGAAAGTGTACGACTTGTACGTTTTCAAGGTGACACCACATGGAGTATGGATGCAGGAATGTCCGGAAAGGAACAAAGTCAAATATGACTGCTTGAAATCGCAGTTTAATTGATATATTTGCGTACAAGCTGTATACACTCATGGGAACGGGTACGCATCGTACATGTACGAGTTGTTTAACATCCTTCAAAGTAGTCTCCAAGGTTGTCCACGGTCCGTTGTCAGCGATGAGGCAGACATCTCTGATATAACGACAAACTCAGTGAAATATATGTAATAGGCCACAACTTTGTGCGCCAACTATCTCTATGGGGGGTAGAGTATAGGCTTCCACGTTGGGCTGCCAACTATCTACTCTATATAATGTGTTGTATTACTTTTGCGTTGGGCTGACAATTTTTATGTGGTATGCGATGTATTGAGTATGAGTGGTTATTGAGTAGAGAAGGTAATTATTGATCAGTATTGTTGGCGTGACATATTAATGATNATGTATTGAGTATGAGTGGTTATTGAGTAGAGAAGGTAATTATTGATCAGTATTGTTGGCGTGACATATTAATGAGTAGTGGCATCAACACTTTCAAAGTACAGATTAACACTCATATAATTTCCATACATAAAAGCACTGGACAAANATGAGTAGTGGCATCAACACTTTCAAAGTACAGATTAACACTCATATAATTTCCATACATAAAAGCACTGGACAAACAAAACTATTTGCTCAGGAATAATTCAACTCTCTACTTTGACTACTTGAAATAAAAGGGATAGCGGATTTTACGCAGGTTTTATTAAATTAAAAGTATCAGTTATAAAACTGAATTATATTAAATAAAAGTGAAAGATGCTGACTCTTTACTAGAAAATTTGAAATATCTTATATATATTGCTCAAACTGAATCAGGAGTTTAATGGCTTCAAATAACCACCATCCTTACAAAATTTACTTAAGATGTGAAAACTCTGAAATTTAATTAGAGAGGGAAAAAATGATGCTGCTTTATATCTGTCAAAATTGAAAAAATTAAAGTGTTACTAATTCCAATAGCCTCTGATTTTCACGTCTCTGGATAAAAGTTCTACTTCCCGACTGCATGAGAGGAAAACTGTCACTCGTTCTGACAACTGCTCAAAATTTCACTGTAAAATTAAAAGGTCAAAATCAGAATTTCTTGTCCTAAATCAAAAATTATCAAAGAGTTTCTTGGGGCTGAAGATAGTAAGTAGCTTGCTCCGGCACAAACTTCAGTCCGTAGAGCGTCGGTTCACTGGATCGTATCATACTATTAAAAATCAAATTCATCATAATCATAAATCTGTATAAAAGTTAAGTAGGATCCCTTAACGATCCTTTGCAATAATTTGTAGGCGCTCATGTGCCCCTCCGGCATCAACCAAAGGTTGGCGTCACCTCGTACGTAGTTGGCGACATCATCAATAAGATGGCGCCCGGCGCTAAGCGGTGCCTTAATATCGGCGGCGTCTGGAATCGCTAAAATAAATACTATCGTAACGCCAACACCAACTTCTTAACGTGGTGCGGCGTTCCTGCCAATTAAACTAACTTCTGGGACTCAAGTCAATATCTACATTAGTCTGACGACGGGGATTAAACAATTTAAATGGCCGCGAGAATCAAACGCGGCCGCCTCAATAAAAGTCCCACCAGAAGCCCCACTTCCGGCAACTACATAAAACGAGTACACAACCCCGAACTTACTTCCTAAAAAAAAAACAAAAAAAATACTACAAACGGAAAACACAAGAAATAATAAAACACAATAAAACTGCAAAAGAAAATAATTACGCAACATCAAAAATTAAAGCAAATTACAACATAAAAATGTCTTTGAAATACCAAATTTAAATTTTAAGATTGAAATTCCTGAACATTCTCTACCTAAAAAATGGATGCGTGGTTTACAATTACGGTTAAGTCTTACGTTAATACAAAATGAAAATAACTGTTTGGGAGATCAAAACAAATTACTTTAAAAATATAAATATTATAAGAAAATTAAAAATCAAACAAAACTTTAAATCAATATTTACAGTAGGCAAGGGCTTGTAAAGGAAGCCTCTATAATAGACTAATTATACATTGTCACAGCATTTCGAAGATAGGTGGCGCACATTGACTGACCTCATGCAGCCCATGGCATTTCCCGTCTGCCCCATCGCTGGCAACGAACCGTGGACCACCTCGGAGATTACTCTGAAATATATTAGAAATCTCGTACACGTACGATACGTACCTGTTCACGTGAGTCTATACAGTTTGTACAGGAACATGTCAATAAAACGGTGATTTCAAGCAGCCATATTTGTCTTTGTTCCTTTCCGAACTTTCCTGCATCCATACCACATGTTGTGTCGCCTTTAAAACGTACATGTCGTACACATTCAACTGTACATAGTACATTTCCTGTGTTAAGTCATTTTCAGGATTTTCAGGAAATAAACATAGTTGTCATGACTTCTGAATCAGTCATCGTGTGTGTGTGTGTGTGTATTTATATACACACACACATTTGTAGACGTGTGATGGATATTGTTATGGTGTGATTTATTGCTCATCATCATACCTTAACGGGGCTATAGGGGCAATGCAGGTTATTTATAAGAGTTACGTAATGAACACTATTTAAAAGGGATTTATTTAACATTAAGGTTGTACAATATTATTTCAATATAAACGTTATGAAGTATGCGCAGGGAGACCTATACAAATATACTGAAGTATTAATTTATATTAAATTATAAATATTTAAGCAGCCATATTCTGAGTAAAGTCTAATTGGAGAGTCCCCACCTTGTTCATGATTCCGAATACTGATTAAGATGGTGGAAGTCGACGGCCGAACACACCCATCTTCAGGGGTTGTCGTTCCATTATCCCGACGACAAAAGACACCGCCCACGGGCTACACTGCACTATATCGACTGTGTTGTCCCCGTTTACTGGCCGGTGGAGGGGTTTCTTTGGTTTGAGATTTCATCACTAATTTCAGCAATCACGGCCCGTGTCCTGGATAAATATGTGAAGGTGTGATCACGGAGGCCGCTCAACTAAGGCCTGATCACAACTCATAACATCTCGCTCAATGTTCACTAGCGAGATGCTCTCATCTCGCTAGTGTGGATTACGTAGATGATAGGAAGTTGCGGGGTTAATTTTGTGGCAGTATGAATATGGATCGGGTAGACGTCCTCTTCGCTAAGGTAGGATTTTTTTTTTTTATGAATTATATTAGACGGAGAAGCTAGGTATAAGGAACTGCAAATTGCTTTCGTGCAGTCATCGGGCAAGGTGGGCCGAACAAAGGCTGTGCTGTGTGTTTGCAGTGGCCTCGTGGGTCATGAACTTCATTTCCGCTGGGTGTGCAAAGTTGTATTCCTCGCGGATGCGGCAGACGCCCCGCGGGCGGTTCGCGAACGCGTCAACCTTTCTTCAGGCTGTGAGTCACTAACACTATGTGGCGTGAATCGTTCATTACATTAAATTATATCTAAGAACTGGACATACAAAAACACTTTACTAATAATTACTATAGAAACAAATTGAAATGCAGAAGTATTGAATAAGGAAAACCTAAGTGCTCTACCCCAGCAAATTACTTGTTTTGAGTTGTACATAATTATACAGTTACTGTAAAAATGCATATGGTAAAACACTACAAACAGAACAATACAGTAAAATATAATATAATCAATGAAGTGTTCGTGACGTCACGGTGGTAGGATATGGATAGGATGATATCGAAACGTAGAATGTTATTTAGTTGCTTAATTTATTTAAATCAAATTTTTGAAAAAGTAAGAAGTAATTTGCTGCTGTCTATTACGTTTCAATATGTAAGAAGGCAATGGAAAGAAACTTAAATTTAACATAATGATATCTATATTCTGCTATATACTAGTACACTGATTTGATTCTACATCCTATGAAAACAATTTATCATGTATAAATTCTATCTGTAAATGTCTTTTATTATATAATAATACTAAAATGATTTTTTTTTTGCAATGGAAATTGTCCTAATTAAATTACAATCACTATATTTTGTATTTTTTAATGGTCACGTTACANAGAAGTAATTTGCTGCTGTCTATTACGTTTCAATATGTAAGAAGGCAATGGAAAGAAACTTAAATTTAACATAATTATATCTATATTCTGCTATATACTAGTACACTGATTTGATTCTACATCCTATGAAAACAATTTATCATGTATAAATTCTATCTGTAAATGTCTTTTATTATATAATAATACTAAAATGATTTTTTTTTTTGCAATGGAAATTGTCCTAATTAAATTACAATCACTATATTTTGTATTTTTTAATGGTCACGTTACAATTGTGTGTCCACTCTATAAGCTATAATTTCATGCATGAAGNAATTGTGTGTCCACTCTATAAGCTATAATTTCATGCATGAAGTTAATTGTTTACATATTAAAATTAATAAAAATTCTGATACATATTTTTTTGCTTAAAAATATTTTGGGGTAACTAACAATTTTTCTTATTATTATTTTGTAAATAATATTATTATGTAAAAAAATTTTATTCGATGCCTCTTAGTATTCACTCTTTAACTTTAAAACATGTTAAGTGTTGAGAAACTACGGTCGTTTTAAAGTAAAGTATGTGAAGTGTGTTACGTATATTTGTGTAGAATTTTATTGTTGCCTGCAGGGCGTAGTGCCGGTGGTATGTTTTAAGAATGGCGGCTTACCTGTGGTTTGCGCTATATTACCCGTAAGCTGCGTGAACGACAGAGCTGACGGTGTTGGAATTACGAGCGCGCCTGACGTCGCCTCGCGTATGACGTCAGATGTGCTGCTACCGCGGCCGTTGTTAGTCATACTCCGGAGAGACTGTAGAAGAGAGGGTTAGTGACGTCACACTGGTTGCTGCTAGACCGTTGCTCTGAAACTCATAAAGAAATGTCTTAACAAAATGCCTTCACTGTTTGTTCAAAAACCTTCATTGTAATTACTCTTAAAGATTAACAGGGACACATGGTCAATGGTAGGATAGGTTAATTTATGAAATAAATCTAGGATCTTACTTTTTTATGAGAGGGTGTGTCCGTTCTTGGAAACTGTATGTTGAGACTTGATTTAATATTTCTGAATTGGCTTTAGCAAAATTATTTCTCTGGCAATATCTTTATGCTAACTTATGTTACAATGTTGTTACATTACTGTTTAAAATGCATTTCTTAGGTAAGGTCTACAAATGGGGACGGTTATACACTGAGGTGACAAAAGTCATGGGATAGCAATATGCAAATATACAGATGGCAGTATTATCGCGTACAAAATGTATAAATGGGCAGTGCATTGGTTGGGCTTTCATTTGTAGTCAAGTGATTCATGTGAAAAGGTTTCTGACGTGATTATGGCCGCACGACGGGAATTAACAGACTTTGAACGCGGAATGGTAGTTGGAGCTAGACGCATGGGACATTCCATTTCGGAAATGGTTAGGGAATTCAACATTCCGAGATCAACAGTGTCAAGAGTGTGCCGAGAATACGTAATTTCAGGCATAACCTCCCACCCAAACGGAATTCATTCTGCCCCGTGTCCGTATGGCAATGGATTGTGGGAATTTCATGATCATATTGTAAGTATTGGTAACTTGAAACGAGAACAGTATACTTAAGTTGAAAGCTANAACATTAAACTTGAGTTGAAAGCGAGTGCGGGGGAATACTATTGCGCAGCGCGCTATGCACGCTTGTTTCGTAGACGTCGTCTGCCGTCAAGCCGCGGAGGAAGTTGCTGAAGTGAAGAACGACGACGTGCACATCCGGGTGGGGGAGCGGGGTTTCTCGGCACGAAAGCCGTCGAGGGAAGTGCCGACTGGGAGAATAAAGTAGCACGCGTTGTGAGATGTGGGGAAGAGAGGAGAAAAGGCACGCCACGCAAGAAGTGAGTAGCGTCGCAAGCTATTTACTAAGTGCAACTATGTATTTCCATATGGAAACTAATAACTTACTACTGACTTACGGTTAGCATATTAAAGTCTTATAGAAACTGTCACACCTTATTTCTACACATATCAGGGAACTTATCTTAAAATTATATTGAATAATGATGAAGCACAATTTAATTATATTCCTGTATCTGCGCACAGCAGTATCTTACTACAATATAACGTAATATACAAAAATTTTATTAAATTAGCTTGATTTTAATGTGAATTGTATTGAAATGGGTTCGGCATTATGTATCACTTTCATAGTAATAGTTTCCAGTAACTAAATTCAGCGCACACAAACAATTTTACTTCTTAACCGCAGTTTATAGAATCAGTTGAGTCAGGTAAACTGTTTATAATTATAATTATGTGACTAGGAAATTGCGGGAAATTCTGTAATTATTTAAGTTCAAATAATATTTTATAATCAAGTATATACTATTAGCATCATAAATTAAGATGATGATTTGTCAACTTTAATTTATATTTAAAAGTAATTAATTCTTTAGAGTAGATCTTATGACATTACTAAAAGTGAATTACTTGTTGCAAGATCAAAATTTTAATGTTAAAGTGTATCTGGCTAAACTTTTTTATGATAACTCCAAAAACTAGTGCGAGCGGGTGGGGAATTTATTTAAATGTAGGGGTAGTTTATGCCAGGCAGCGAGAGGTTAGGAAGGAACCAAGCCTCCACCAATGTTATGGTATGATTTTATGGTTCATCGTTATACCTTGACGGGACTGTAAGGGCAATGTCAGTTATTTATAAGNTTGTGAAGTATGGGGGGGGGGAGCTATACAAATATACTGAAGTAATAATTTATATTCAATTATAACATTTTAAGCAGCCATTTTTTGAGTAAAGTCTTATTGGAGAGTCCCTACCTTGTTCGTGATTCCGGAGGCTGATTAAGATGGCGGAAGTCGATGTCCGGACACACCCATCTTCAGTGGTCTTCGTTCCAATGGCCGACGATAAAAGACACCCCCCACGAGCTACACTCCCCTACATTGGCTGCGTTGTCCCCGTTTACTGGCCGGTGGGAGGGGGTTTCTTTGGTTTGCAATTTAATAACTAATTTCAGCAATCACGGCCCGTACCCTGGATAAATATATGAAGGTGTGATCAGGCAGACCACTCAACTAAGGCCTGATCACAACTCATAACAATATGAACTCTAACGACAAACTTCGGCAGGTGATTCCTAATCAAAAACCTTGTAAGTGTAACTGAAGTTGAAGTTTATTGCTGGTAATACGGCCAGAATGAAAGACAAATCACTGGGTTTCTGGATAATGAGTTTATTAACGACGATGTGCAAACCATAGAAAATTGGCTGCGGTTATCAACACCCTTTCATAAAATCGGATCGTTTCAAATTCCATTCGTGCTTTTAAAATTGTAACTGTCGCATATGTTTTGTTTCTTCATACAGCCAAGTAATCTACCGTACATGGTAAATCAAAAAGCCATCTTGTATTTTTACGCTAAACGCCACCAATTTCGAGAAATCTATGCATTATGACCTAACCGTGCAAATGTTGTAATCCATTATGCATTAATTTCTTGGAAACGGTGGCATATATGGTTAAAACTCAATCGGAACTTTTTTTAACATGTATGGCCGATAACTAATCCCCAGGGAACTACCCAAAAAAAAAGCCACATAATCACATTTAGAAATGCACATATAGAGGTTCCAGTTTATCCGTTTTTATGGAAGATGTTTGAAATCAGCAATCAACATTTTATGGTTTCCACTTCGTCGTTCATTATTGCGTTATCCAGAAACCCAGATATTTGTCTCTCATTCTAGTTGTGTTACGAGTAATAAACATCTGATTGGGCCTCAATTTCTAGGGTTGTTACAACCTTCCGGAATAGACTTAGGCTATAGGTCATATGCGTGTGTATATTGATATATATGTGTATATATATATATAATATATATATATATATTATAAACATTCTACCTAATTTTTTATTTTGAACTATCTGCCGAAGTTTGTCGATAGTCCATATCCACTCTGTATACACATAGGCCCTCGACACACATACAAATATATATGTATATATATAATATACATATACATATAGTATGCAGCTACAATTCAGAATCACTCCTAAATGTCAATTTGTCAATTATATATTTTATTAAAATTAACTTGCTAACATTCTACATTATTTTAAAGCACAGCGCCAGTAGAATGATATGGGGAGTTGGGCCGACGGGCGTGGGGCGTCGGAGATGTTCGTGCTCTGTCATTCCAATCTATAGGCGGCCATATTGCCCGCCATGTTTGATGTATGTGACCCTTACCTTTTACCTTGACCCCGGTAACCTTAGACTTTGAAAACCCGAAAAATTCAAAAAATCTCAGAAAATTCCAAAAAAATGTATAATCAATTTATTTTCAAAAATTATTGAAAATGTATTTTAAAAAACTTACTGTTTCGGAGTTTCCCCCAGCACCGCGCCCAGCGGATGACTGACCCCCACCACTCCCACCTTCCAATATATTTAATTGCCCAATTGCCCCACCAATTAGTCACTTTCGTTCGATCCCCACCCATGATTCTCAATGGTTAATTGCCACACCCCCTCCATCCCCACCCACGTTTATCATTGGCTAATTGCTCGTGTGTTTTTGGAAACCTTCGCTCGACTAATTATTTACCTTCGTTCTACCAATTAGTCAGCAGGCCTCCACCAATTACTCGTCTTCGTTCGACCAATTAGTCATATTCGCTCCACCCCCACCCATGATTCTCAGTGGATAATTAATCACATTCGCTTNTTTGCCCCACCCTCACCTCCAATTACTCCCCTTCGTTTTACCAACTATTCGCGATCGAATCACCCCTTTCCGATATATTTAATTGCCCAATTACCCCACACTATCCAACCACTCACCATTGCTCATTCCGTCGTATGCAGCCATCTTGGTGCTTTTTTCGTTTGTCATTTGTTTACATTTTCAACACCTAGGTGCTCCTAGTGTATTAACTACCACATTATCCGCCAGGCAGTGCTAATTTCTCGATTTAGCAACCAGGCGAGCTGTCGTTCTCGTTAGCCTATGGTCAACACGCCATCTTGTTTTCTTCGTTTGTAATTTGTTTTTATTTTCAATACCTAGGTGGTGCTATCGTATGTATTACCGATTTCGTCACCAAGTGAGTTGCCTAATTAACCACCAGGTGGCAGCTATAGTTGTTTATGTTTTTAAAGTGTATGTAGTGCTGTCGGCGCCTTTCATATTTGATTCTATTTTCAACACAAAGGTGGCGTTAATTTCTCGATTTCACTGCCAGACGAGATGTCGGTACCCGCTTATTCTCTCTAGTTAGCCGCAAAGTGAGCTGTCAGCACTCACATTTGTTTCATAGACATAAAAAAATACTTGTAATTTTTCAACCTATTAAAAAATATTTTTTTCCAATCAGCAGTATACCTACATGCATAATGTATTAAGTTGATAACTGTTTATTTTAAAAACGATTAATTAAACCGATTAAAAAACATTTTTCGTTTTAAAGCTAATTTAATTAACATATAAATTGAGTATTTATTATGTTACCCCTCACCCCACCGCTTTATACCGACCAATTATTCACCCTCGCTTAATCCCTCACTACTACCGCTTTTGTTTTCAGCATTTTCCGCCAAAGCATGCTGGTGTGGGGAAAGTATATAATGGTAACAATGTCGACCCCCGGCACTGTTTCTCGTCTGATGCCAGAGGTGACAGATCGTTCTCTCACCCCTCGTCATTTAGCATTCTTACTGGTAAGTTTAGATATTTAATTACATCAGATCGCAGGATATTATCAAGCATGCACATAATACGCATATATTCTTCCCCGCAAAATTACAAATCCGTTCAAAATTTTGGAGTATCGGTTTGGCCCAGCTAGTCTCTGGAGGAATATGTCACCTCATAAAATACCGTAATAGAACTTTGTTTTTTTTTTTATTTATGTATTTAGCATCGATATAATTTGCCATTACGTTACCTCAGTATCCGTGCCGCTACTGTAACACTTTATTTTCATTCGCCAAATGTGATCGAAGGCACGAAAAGTTTGAATGTTCGAATAATGCAGATCGAGTGACACATAAGTGTGTAGAATATTGCATGCCATTTTCCAGGTGCAATAACTCGCAGAGGCATGCAAAAACCTGCGTAGATGTAGGACTTTCAACTGTCAAAATCCGTCGTCTACAGTCTCCTTTCACAGCAGCGTACGAGTGTACTTCGCACAAAACCAAGGGTTCAGGATGAGTATCCACCATCGTGCCAGCAACCATCACGCCCAAGAATCGTGGCAGGGTCTGGGTTGGTTAATGACAGTGGTTTCGTGGAGGCCCAAACTAGATTCCATCACAGTCTAAAGACCTATGCTTCCACAACGATAGCAGGTATTCGAAGGATGTTTGCACATGTTTAGACTGAATGGGGGTAAACGTAGATGTTGGCTCTCCACATAAACATGCCACTAGTAAAATTTAATGTATGGCTTGAATGCAACTTTGCAAGCTGATATCTAAAAGAGCGTGAATCGGGGAAATATTAATGAAAATCAGTTACCGAGTACCCCTTCCCCTCTAAACAACATGCTTGCCCACTTAGCTAAACATTTCGTTTAAAATTCATGTTGGAAAAATCATGTGTCGTGTACGGATGAGATAATGCAGCTTTCTATAAAGTAATAGTTACCCGAAAAACCCAAAAATAGAGTTAAAACCACTTTTCTAACCCCACGATAAACGATATGCACAGTGAAGGTTCCCGTACATTCCCCCTCACTAAGGCATAGGTGCTTATCATTAAGAAATATTTCCCCCAAGTTTAAAATCAGTTTATTAGGAAATGTAGTCAGCGGGGGGGAAATACCCAAATGGTTACCCTGCGTACGGTGATATTTCTAGCTCCCAGTGTCCGCATATAAAACTCTTGATACGCAAAAATAATGTAAGTATAGTAAGTTTTGAGGGGGGGAAATTGTATACTGTGAGGAAACGATAGCGTTAAGGTACACCCACCACAGGTACAGAATCATAAAAAAAGTTACCTTCGGCCAACAAAATTTCTGTATTTTCATACATTCGTGTGCGCTCGCTCCATGAAGAGATATATATGATCCGTGGTAAAACACCCCCACCCTCCTCCTCCAGAGTCCCACCACAACGCTACATGACTTAAGCCGAATGAGAAGTGACATGCGAACATGTGTATGTATATGTGTGGCCTCTAATCCAACAAAAGTCAATAGTATTCACACTTTATGAATTATACTAACTAAAGCATAGTTTTATTTCCGAGATGCTAGTCCACCATGCAGATTTATACCACAATATGAATTCCAGCAAATACACGGGCATACAGCACTCATTTGCCACCCTTTATTCTCTTCGAATCATAAAGGGAAAGACTTCATAAGTGCGAAAAAAAATTTCAGCATATTGCAGCTAGTGCATTACGGAGGCCATGGGATTGCGTAGTTATGATAAACACTTTCAAATGGTAAAAAATTAATTCTATGTACTAATTTTTTTGTAAATAAATGCTGTCTTGAACTACTCCTCTTTTTTTGTATACAATTTTAATGGTACATTTTTTAATTAATTCTGGCAAAGCCAAAAATACTTTGTGATGATGTAAAAATAAGAAATATGCAAAAAAAAAATCGTTCCTCACTCGATCATACGTCAAGCACACACAGAGCCCGAGCAATCCCAATTGCAGGCCTTACTGACATACGTATTAAAAACTATTAAGATAAAAGCGTACTTAAAGACTTATATACTCTTCTCATTACGGAAGTAAACGAGACACACGCGCAGTCGTAATCAGAGCTCGCACACACGTCCAGCCGCACTACACAAGGGGTTGAATTGGTCTTTGCCCTAGCGCACTGTCAGCAGGATTAATGAGAGGAGGCCGCTGGTGCTTGTCGCTCCAGCAGCATGCTTTATTTATCACACAAGTCAACTTAAAGTCATAGGATGATAACCACAGATTATATCTGCACACACAAGTCAACACCAGAGGAAACCCATGTTCGGAGGGGCCCGGGTTCGATTCTCGACTCGTTCGACCGAATTAATTTTTTAAAAATCACTCCAGGTGAATGTTGGGATGGCTTCTTGGCTCAATCTTAACTCGTTCCCGTTTACCCTAACAACTCGCTCCGTCTCAAAAGGGTGTAAACTTTACATTTGTGATTATAATTTTAGCTTGCACACCACCTAAAAAATCAAATATCACGTTACTATTTTACGGTAGTCAAATAAGCGAACACGAACGAGAAAGATATATGCTTATCCAAGTGTAGAATGGCAGCATGTACAGATCACCAAACTAAAACCGATTATATTTTGTTTCATGTAGCAAAGCCGAGAAAAATGTTTTAAAATATAATGGCACTAAAATAAAATCGCATGTGGTGTATAGAGAAAACTTAACTACTAACACCTCTCGTGTTCTTCCCCCCCCCCTTTTTGTAAAGGAAATTCGCATTTTTACAGTACACCACTGAACGAAGAATTAATCTTCCCAGGACCTCGTACGTAAGCAAGACTCAATTATACGATAAAAATGAGAACATGTGTAATGCTAATCTAAAAAATCGAGCACTAGAAACCGCGAGAGAGTATAGAATTCATTTTCACATGTGGGAGAAACACACCTTTAAAATTCTATCATCCTCTCTATTTAACATCTATTTCACACGACACATTATATATAAAAACCTTGCCCGCCACACAACCTAAGAAAATACTCCCCAGTCAGAACATAAGTTTTTTTCTGAGCTTCATCGTTATCTTCTTACAACACGAGGGAAACGTTATATTTCTTCACGTATTTGTATTAACCCACTATCAATTTCACGATTTTAAGAAATATAAAAATTCCACAAATCTGCACGTCTCCTGCTGTTATTAATCGGCGTCTTCTTTATAACATTGTATTTAATCGGCATAATCAGCTTACCGCTTATAATATTTACAGTTTTTGCAAGGTGCAATTTTCAACACATTGCAAGCTCGAGTCCATTCCCATCCGTCAGTGTGCACGTGAGGAAACTTCAACAGGACTATTCACCGTTCATTTTCACAGCTCTAATAATGCATTTTACAGTATCTATGAGCAATAAACATGCTAAGGGAAAATTACACCATGCATATCCTACTTCAGCTACACAGTTTTGCATGCCTTAATACACGAATCAGTTTGAAATATATCCGATTTCTCTATCCACCAGGCGTGCTTTGACATCACGAATTATTGCCACATACATTATCATTGGCAAGGAAAAAAATCATCAGTGTTAAATACGAAGAAAGGGAGGAAAACATATGTCTCAGTAACTCATAATCTCATTGTTATCACCATATTACCAGCAACGATTAACGTACAGGTCGTTGCCAACAATGGGCCTTGATAAAACGCCAGCATAAATCATCATCCTTATGAAAACCCCTCAAGAGAAAAATCTGACAAAAAAACATCAAAGCGGGCGAATGCTTATCCACGCTGTCCATAGTGAGGGAATTCGTACATCTAAAAAATTAGGTCACTTATTTCAAGTTGACAGGATTATTTGCTGTTATTGGTTGTTGTCAAAGACGGCACATATCCCAGACCCGCAACGGCTTACCAGCTGCTAGCTCTATTAGTTCAATCGAGGAAAATTTGATAATTTCCAGCACTTTATGTCGCATTTTTCCGTTTACCCGCTTTGGTATCCAATGTCCCAGTAACACAATTCTATGGTAGTGAAACCAGGAATTACATCCACATAAATGTTTGCGAGGCGAAATTCATATACGTACATGTATATACCCAGTGACAGTGGGGTGACTTCCCAGCTGCTATGAAACGTAACGAGGCGCTGTCGTGATAAAACAGCGCACGTACGTGCATTAAGGAGGATCTAGGTTCAGTTATCAGCCCAGACATCTTTATTTGAGTTTCTTACATTGTTTCTCGAATTCACTCCACTGATATGCTTGGAATGTTCCTTAACGTAGGTCATGTTCTATTCCTTTCTCCGCTATTGATTGTGTGTGCTGCCTGCTTGAAAACAAAGACCAAAGTATTTTCAACGTTAAATGGCGAAGCTTGGTGGATGCCTGCCGTGGTGCTAGGCACTCTTAGTGCAAAGTGCACATACAATCATTACAAAAAGTTTCTGTTCGGTACAGTTTACCCAGGAAGCGATGAAATATACCTATGGACCTGACAATATATTTTCAAAGCCAAATTATTATATAAAGTATCAACCTTTCAGGTTTCGAGCCAAGTGTCTATATATTTCTTAAATATGGGGAAATATATTTTAACTTGCGAATCACACACATCACCATCAGCACCACATGCACTTCACCACTATCAGCACCACAATCAGCACCACAATCAGCACCACATGCATGACAATCAGCACCACATGCATGACAATCAGCAACACAATCAGCACCACATGTGCTATAATAATTACCAGAATCAGCAACACATGTGCCACAATCAATACAATATGCACCACAATCAGCAACACATGCACCACAATCAGTATCACATACACCACAAGCAGCACCACACACAGCAATCAGCACCAAACACCGCAATCACCACTACATGCACCATAATCAGCCCCACATGCACCACATGTACCAAAAGCAGTACCACTTGCATCACAATCAGCACAACATGCACCACAATCAGCACCATGATTAGCACCACACACACCACAATCAGCAACACATGCTCCACAATTAGCACCACACACACAACAATCAGCACCACATTCTCCACAATCAGTGCAACATGCACCACAATCAGCACCACACACACCACAATCAGCACCACACATGCCACAATCAGCACCACACATACCACAACCAGAATCACATGCACCACAATTAGCAGCACAATTAGGACTACAATCAGCACCATTAACACCACAATTAGCACTACAATCAGCACCATATTCACCACAATCAGCCCCACACACAAAAACCAGTACAACATACACCTCGACCAGCACCACACACCACAATAAACACCCCAAGCACCACAATCAGCAACACATTCACCACAATCAACACCACACACACATAACAATCAGCATCACATTCACCACAACCAGCACCACATGTACCTCAATCAGCACCACACACACCACAATCAGCCCCACACACACCACAATCAGCACCACATTCACCACAATCAGCACAATATGCACCACAAACAGCACCACTCACTACAATCAGCACCNAGTGAAACACATGTCACTCCAAACTTCCGGACCACTTCCAAACAGAATTTGCGTATCTCTAAAAACTAACTGAATACAATACCTGCATTTGAATATTCCTTACAATCAAAAGAGTGAAATTAGTAAGATATTCTTATTTGCGAATATAGGAGATGTGATTATCCAGCGGAGACTGTACTGACTCGAGAAGTTTTTCATTATCAGAATCAAACGGGCGCCTGTGGGTTCTCACGTCAAATTTTGAAATTCTCGGGTTCGTGATTTCAAAATTGAGATAAATATAACCAAGCCCACGCAAGCACGCGAAAATAATACGACGCAATATTTTATTTCCATGGAACTGTATCTGTTATCCTAACGTTATCGTTACTAAAATGTAATAACATGGAATATTCGATTCTATATAAAACAATAGGGAAGGTTCATCGATGTTTAATCTAATACGAATTATTTTTTTAGAATTTCTGCATGAGATGAAGAAATAGTCTGAAAGTATAACTTTAGCAGGGCTTCAGAAAAGTTGGAAGTAACTAGAATAGACTATATGTTGCGGGGGGTGGGTTAGAGGACAACATACGCAGAACTGTCTTTTTTTTTTTTTTGTGATGTTGAGATGCGCAGGACACCAGCGTACAGGACGATAACAATGAACGTAACACCTGTTTTTTTTTTCCGTCTCCATACGAGAAAGGCGCTTGGCGGCACCTACGTGGATATCTATTTTCTGTGATGAAAAAATTGATTTCCTCACATCGTAACGTCATAAAAGACCATGCAAGACTGATGTGAGCATTACCATTGCAAATAACACGATAATGTACTCTGCTAGTGTGTGTCTCCACACTTCTATAGGGGCCGCGGTGGTTTGGTGTGCTCGTCTCCCGCTAAGGCGAACCTGGTTCGATTCCCGGCGGGGTTGACTCCTGATTTTCGCATGTGGGAATCGTGTCGGACGGTGGCGCTGGTCAACGAGTTTTCTCAGGGATATCCCGTTTCCCCGCCCTTGCATTCCGGCGCCGCTCCACGCTCATCTCGCTTCACCCTCATCGGCTCTCAAGACCTCGAACTTATGAGCCGCCCAAATCTCTTGACTCACTCACACTGCTGTAACACTATAGCATATGAAGGCCACTGAAGAAAAACCTAATTAGTCCATATTTTTAGATTTCTGGATGGTTATTTTATTTGCTTCTAAATGGAGCCATTTAATTATTGTGTTTCAGTCATGGGGAAGATCGTAATGAGTCACAAGATACAGCCATTTTTTTATATCACCTTACAGTGGAAGAACATAACAAATGTTAAACCTAAAATTTCTCTCCTGTGAAATTAGCAAAATGTGGCATAAGTTTTTCCCCGTGGTCTTCATATGCAAATATGTAAACGTGCTCAAACAGTAAGCTTTTAAACCTCAATGTTTCATATAATTTTTCCTCAGTAAAAACCTTGGACCCCGCTTTTACTTATTTTGGTACTGACTTACGCTATTGGTGTGCCTAAATCAGTCTTGCGCAACACCACTGCCGTGTGGATACTTAAATAATCTTTGTGGTGTTACATATGTTCACTAAACAGTTCACAACTTCAAGTCATTTCTAATTTTTTTGAATGCAACCCAATCCGAGGGTCGCTGAAGGCGTGATAACTGTACCTGGTCTTAAAAGTCCGCTTTAGAGTTACAGTATATTTTTTCGAAACATTGTACTGGCATTAAAAGAGATGTTCCGCGACATGGTGCCAAAGTTGATTATATTCCATATGAAATACTTACGTACTATATACAAAATGTTCGAAAACTCAATGCCCACACTTCAGACGTAGTTTCTTTGGACCAATAGTAACACAAAAGCCTTATAGACTTACATACGAAAACGTAATTTTATATCAAATAATTGAGTTCAAAGTTTTGGCGCGGACAATAGCTGCAGAACAAGGCTGTTTTATCATGCGTGTAGGACAAGTTGCATAGACAGTAGGCGTGCGACGCTGCGTATGTTATAATTTAGTGTCGCGCGCCTAAGACCTATGCAACTTGTATTACACACATAATTGCTCAGCCTTGTTCTCCAGGCGTTATACGCCGAAACTTTAAATTCAATTAAATGATATAAAAATACTTTACTGGATATATGCGCAAAGGACTTTTGAATTACTATTGGTCCAAAGAAACTATGATTGGAGTTAGGGCATTGAGTTTCCAAAAAACCAGGTGTGTATATATATATATATATATATATATATATATTAATTTAATAGGTCCTTAACAGCAATTAACCAAAGTGTTACTAACAAAATTATAAAATAACGTTTTTCCTGTAGTACTCCTAAAGAATTATTTCAGCACAGCCATCGTTTGTAAAAGTAGAGAAAAGATATTACTGTGCACTGTCAATCTGGATATCACCACAGGGTACGCAAGCGCGCGCGTACACACACTCTCACACACAACACGTGACAAACTGTGGCGGTTGGACTGATTGTGTCTGCGGGTAGACAGTTTATGCAAGGTCGCACGTGACTGCGATAAGCCAGTGCTGGCTCCATGCACGTCGTCTGGTTATCTCTCTCGCTTACTCTCTATCCTCCTCTCACTCGCCCCTCCTCTTTCTCTCATCCCTCCTCTTTCCCGCCCCTCCTCTATCTTTATTTCTCTCTACAGTGCGCTATTTGCAGCTTAGATCAGTACCTAAAATGAGATGCATGTTGTGTGGTTATCTCTGTGCTCTGTCACACTCGCAGCTTAAATCAGTACGTAAAATGACAAACAGTTTGTACTGCGCATCCAGATTGATTGTGAGTGTGCACATCAATCAAGCCTTTATTATAAATATTGGATACTGTTCTATAAATCTGAATATTCTCGTCTGTTTTTTTTTTTTTTTTTTCGTGCGTTGTATAGGGCCGTGTCTGTGGTCTACCCATTTCAAGTCGTCTATCCGACAGATCAACATATTTTTGTGTATATTGTTGGAGTCGGAGCTGAGTTTCTAAACCTCTATGAATGTTTTTGTCTGTAGGNTTGTAGGTAGATATGTTGTTCAACTTATCGTGATATCAAACATAAAGTCCTTTAGTCAACAATTGTGATAAAGCTGTTAAAACTGCCCACGTCACAAACATTTATTAGGCATCTTAGAACAATTAAAAATCTGAGATTAATATTCCTAATATTACACGTTTGTTACATTTCAGTGTAAAGCACGATGTTTAATTTCATTTGCAGCTATAAATCCGTATAATTTCTAAGTATACCGCTTGGAAATTACCAACTCATTTAAATCGACATACAAAAGTTCTTAATTTGATGAAGTAGAGTTCCTAGGTGGAATACGAGGTAGAGAATGCATTCCAGCTGGGCAACGACACTGTCTACATTACAGTATTCTAAGGACTTTTTTTCCAATAGAACTGTCAAAAACCACATGGCTTTTATTCAAGTTTAGCACTCCATGTACATCAATACGTGATTTGAAATCATAATACGCTTCCTTTGACCTAGTTTTTAATAGCAACAACAATGCACTATGAAGTTAAGCAATATAATAATGTTTCAACAGAGCCTATCTGTTTTGAAAACCAAATGTAAAACAAAGATCCACGTCGCTGATTAGATCATATTGACATTTCTGATGGCAATTTGCGAGGCAATGATGGGGACGTGTGCAGGATATGAAAATCAGATACCTCGGTTTTGGTCAATGGCACACTTAGTCCTGCTGTGACGCCGTATTTTATAAAGTTGTATACTATATACTCATATAAAGTAAAGTCACTTGCTATAAACTTGTTAACTTTGAAGTTTTTATAGGCTGTTCATAGTAAGCTCAGCACTTTCTAAAGCCCTGATTAATGTCTACTTGTATGCTCATTAAATATTTCCCACCATAAGTAAAATTAATATTGACATGATCCTAATTACTTTATTCGTGTGTCGGTCAAGTCAAACTAAAATTATTTTTGTATTCCACCAGAAGCATTAGTCGCATACGTAGATTTAAAGGCTTGCAACATTGAGTAACGTCATCGTGGGGTTTTTGTTAGCCGAAATATGTACAGAGAGAATTGGAAACACTTGGGCTTGATATAAAAAGATTTCCGAGACAAGGCTATAATGATGGCGCCCCAAGTAAAGAATTATTAAGAGGAAAAATATTAGAAGAAAATTCTTTAGTTCTCTTAACTCTTTTTGGGTATGTCGCAGTTCACACCAGCTTCTACGTGACGAACACAATCCAGCCAAAAAGCAATTCTTTTTTTGGAATTTTCCAGCAATTTTATTCCACATTCTCAGCATCAATTTTAGTCTAAAACTATAAGGGAAGTGCAGAGTGGATAATTATTTGGTTTTTCGCTATCAGATAAAAGAAGTTGCAAATTTCCTTTGAAAACTTTTAGACAATAGCGATGATTCCAAAATTTATACCAAGTATGCTTCATAGATGAATTAAATATTTTCACAGAGTTTGTAATTTGCTTTATTGATAAGTATGGTGTGTTAGTCAAATTCAACGTACGTGAGCTTTAACAGAAAGTGTATATTAATCTAGGCTCATATATTAATAATTACTTAGAGCTCTTTCTCTGTTGGCTAGAAGAGTACATACACACACAGGACTGGTCTCTTTGCAGATCTCGGAAAATGAAATAGCAGGTGAGCTTCCCGTATGA
>NQII01006143.1:0-11894 GCA_002778355.1 Clitarchus hookeri
GTGTACTAAAGCAAGATTGATAAAGAAAATACACAATACTAAGCAAATTTATTAAGGATGCTACCCCCTTAAGGAGATGAGCATGCCTCACCGTGAAGCCGCACGTCTGCTGCAGCCCGTCGACTCCCGGCGCCGGTAGCGCTGAGGCATGCCGGGTAGTCAGTGCTGCCAACAGCACCAACCACAGCAACGGTGAAACTTCCGCACTCGTCATCACGGTCACGCCCCGACTGGACTGCCTGCGTAACAATCCCACCGGTTTTATTTATTGAAAACAATAAAAGACGATAGCAGTATCTACTATCTGCGATATAGTATTACGCACGATAAGAATGTAAAACAACACCTTCAGAAAAATTCTCATTTTATGCGGANTACTATCTGCGATATAGTATTACGCACGATAAGAATGTAAAACAACACCTTCAGAAAAATTCTCATTTTATGCGGTATTGTTCTCTAGTTTTTACCGGCCAAACGTTATTTTATGTCCCGAGAAAATTTTTGGTTTGAACGACGTGGCAGCCCGAAACACTCTGCCTGTATCGAACACCCGAAGTAAAAATGCCGGTATTTCCCACTACCAGTTCTGACATATACCTGCGTGAGTAATCAGCTGGAAAATGAGCGAGATTGTCAAGAAATTTGTGATCGTTTAAAGTAGGTTTTTTTTTTTTCATGGCCGGTTGAAAAGATATCGTCGCCCCGGGCCACGCATTTAAAAAACACCGCAGATTTTTGCTTTCTTTTCCGTAGTGGCCGTGTACAAGATTACACTTGCCTACGTCGCATAAATTGCTCTAAATAACTTCATAAACTACAGTAAAAATTTGAAAAAAGGGGGCATTAACTCACCAGTAACTCATGTTCTCTGCAGCTGGATTTCGAGCACCCAACACGGTTCAGTTCATGAAAACTACCACAGTAATTTACCTTTCGGATACTCCACTACATTAACCGATTTCGGAAATGGCGAGGGAGCGGGCAGGGGGGGGGGTCTACGCCATAGACCATTCCCTGCCCTGAGCACGAGCGAATATCTTATTATGTTACCTGGCAGGGGCCATTTACAAACTACGGGAATGTGAAGAACTCATCCTTTGTTCCCAAGGAGAACAACACATACTCTTCCAGAGGGAATGTGGGGTAGAGTGCTCATGCAAGTTGCGGATTAGCCACTCAACGTTTTCCAATATTGGACTGTTTTTTTCTTTTTCTGCAAGTAGCTCTATCGAAGACAACGTGCGTAGGATTTGAGGATTTGATGTTAGGACTCTGTTTAAGTAAGTANGATTTGAGGATTTGATGTTAGGACTCTGTTTAAGTAAGTAGGTGCTTTGAGATGTTTGTAGACTTCCTCTGTCCTATTTTTAGTGCAACTATAATATATTAAAGTTAGTCGTAGTAAAAGTAGAGACCCCCTAACCCCCATACCCACCAGTGGTCAAAAGAAGACAAAGTGGAATGGTTTGCGAAAACAACGTACAGCGAATGAGTGAAGAGATTTGGGCGGCTTTTAACATCGAGGCAATCAGACCTGATTGCGGTGAAGTGAGGTGAGTGCGGAGCAGCGCCGGAATGGATGGGCGAGGAAACGGGAGATCCACGAGAAAACCCGCCGACCAGTGGTATCGTCCGGCACGATTCCCATGTGCGAAAATCCGGAAGCTATCCCACCGGGAATCGAACCCAGTTCCCCTAGGTCAGAGGCGAGTCGTCTGACCACTAAACCATCGCGGCCCTTATGGTACTGTTAGTGGGCGGAGTATGTTCCACTGTGTGGCAGGAAAAGTATTCCAAAATTTATACACTACTATTAGCTTAAGGAAGTAATTTTCTTTCACGTATCGAATTTACTTCATTTAGTTTCGGTTTTATGGAGGCAGAAGTATTAATCAGTATTAACGGTAATTGTATTTTCTGGTAAACGCATCCTTACAGTTGATCACAAGTGGGATATTGCGCTTTTTGATATTTCATACCTAGGAAGGTTATAAACGGCATCTTTCACGTCCGGAATAGATTTAATTTCATCGTTGCGATGGCTGAAGTTTTAGAACTGGCTTTGTGTTGTCTCACAATAACATTTCGATGCGGAGTATTGTCATTTAATGAGATGAATATTAACTCCTTAACGTACACATTGAATTCTCGTGTCGGGTGTTGCAAAACAGTACNTAGGTGCTTTGAGATATTTGTAGACTTCCTCTGTCCTATTTTTAGTGCAACTATAATATATTAAAGTTAGTCGTAGCAAAAGTAGAGACCCCCTAACCACCATACCCACCAGTGGTCAAAAGAAGGCAAAGTGGAAAGGTTTGCGAAAACAACGTACAGCGAATGAGTGAAGAGATTTGGGCGGCTTTTAACATCGAGGTAATCAGACCCGATGACGGTGAAGTGAGGTGAGTGCGGAGCAGCGCCGGAATGCACGGGCGAGGAAACGGGAGATCCACGAGAAAACCCGCCGACCAGTGGTATCGTCCGGCACGATTCCCATATGCGAAAATCCGGAAGCTGCCCCGCCGGGAATCGAACCCAGTTCCCCTAGGTCAGAGGCGAGTCGTGGGCGGAGTATGTTCCAGTGAGTGGCAGGAAAATTATTCCAAAATGTATACACTACTATTAACTTAAGGAAGTAATTTTCTTTCACATATCGAATTTACTTCATTTAGTTTCTGTTTTATGGAGGCAGAAGTATTAATCAGTATTAACGGTAATTGTATTTTCTGGCAAACGCATCCTTACAGTTTATGACAAGTGGGATTTCCGCTTTTTGATATTTCATACCTAGGAAGGTTATAAACGGCATCTTTCACGTCCGGTATATATTTAATTTCGTCGTTGCGATGGCTGAAGTTTTAGAACTGGCTTTGTGTTGTCTCACTATAACAGTTCGATGCGGAGTATTGTCATTTAATGAGATGAATTTTAACTCCTTAACGTACACATTGAATTCTCGTGTCGGGTGTTGCAAAACAGTACATTTTTTAGTGTGAAAAGCACCTACGAATTTCTTGTATAGTCCAAAACATGAAAGCTCATCACTACACTTTCTTTCGCCTGCAACTTAAGGGACGTCAAACCGCTTATTCTGTTTGTGACTTCTTTTAAAACCGCCTGATTCTCGACATTAAGTTACTCACAAAGCATCTTACTAATCCCTTTTCGAATAACACGAAATCGGATATTTCCCTTACCAAATTTCACTGTAGCATCCCAACTTAACATTTCAACCTAAACTAGCCTACGATAGTAGGTTAAATTAAGTAAATGCTGCTACAGAATTTAAAGCGAATAAATGTATTTATAGACGGAACAAATAAAAAAAAAAACTTNTTTCCCTTACCAAATTTCACTGTAGCATCCCAACTTAACATTTCAACCTAAACTAGCCTACGATAGTAGGTTAAATAAAATAAATGCTGCTACGGAATTTAAAGCGAATAAATGTATTTATAGACGGAATCAATTTTAAAAAAAAACGTTTGGTTCTTTCAGTGATACTTTCGATGGGGGTAAGTGGTTAAATGAAAAATTATCTCTGACATAAGTTGTTGCAGATGTGTGTTCGTAACAGCTAGTCTTGACTCGTTCTCGTCTATGTTTTTCATGTCACCCTCTGTTTCTTCGTCGGCGACGTAGATCTGCAACGGCGTATGATTGAAGTTATGTTTTATTTAATGAGAAATAAGACTGGATATTAGGTAAGTGTTTTTATTCTAATTTCAAATAACGTGAAGATGCCAACACCTCAATTTTTGTACTTCACATACGCACGCCCAGAAACCACACCCACTCTCGTCTACAGTTGTTGTTCGCACGAGCCATGCTCTACAATTCTGTATACTTTATTTATTTGTTGTACTATGCACGGCACTGCGATCAAACAAAGGCACTCCATCGTTATCTTGACTGTTGCCAACCGAAACAAAGAAATCGTATTATCTTTGAGTTGTGAAGATTACCAGGCCCATTAAAAATATGTTCGAAGTTAAACAGCAAATGTTTAAGATATAAGGTTAAAAAGGTTATCACAGCTTCGAAATCGCAATTACATATTGCGCATCCTATCAGAGAAGAATAATTATATAAATAAATTGTTTATCAGATCTTGTCCCTCGCGTGGTTTCTAGCGGGAACATAGATTCTACTTGTATCTTGTGAGATATATAATTATCTTTTTGCGCAAGTAACAATGTTCCATCGCTTTTGATTGATAAAGGATTTCGGATACCATAACATGAGGCACATGTGGGCCTTAAGCCCATGGCACATTAGGCGGTTGGTGATGGTTGTTGTTGGTGGTTGTTGTTGGTGTTGGTTGTTGGTGGTTGTTGTTGGTGTTGGTGGTTGTTGTTGGTGTTGGTGGTTGTTGCTGGTGTTGGTTGTTGTTGCTGGTGTTGGTGGGGAGGGGGGCTGTTCTTACCCAAAACCAAGAACGATTTACGTCACCTCCAAAAGACTGGTTATTCTATAAACTGAAGCGTGTACTGCTATAGGTACAATCAAAAACTATCCGGCAGATACCTGAACAATCGATTGTATCACAGTCTCCGTGTATTTAGAAAAGAAGTATATTAAAATTAAATGTGTTTATCATTAATGGACGAGAAGCACAAGTTAATCAAGATTTGCTTCCTGCAATGCTGAACTCAATGCTGCAACCAAGGTATCTGGAGAGTAAATACCCATTCGTGCTCTACAATTTATTAACATTGCCTGAACGTAAAGAATTACCATACCNTTAATGTGTTTATCATTAATGGACGAGAAGCACAAGTTAATCAAGATTTGCTTCCTGCAATGCTGAACTCAATGCTACAACCAAGGTATCTGGAGAGTAAATACCCATTCGTGACCTACAATTTATTAACATTGCCTGAACGTAAAGAATTATAATAACAGTGTAATATCAGAAGAAGAAGCTAGGGCGTGTTTAAGGTGCTATCTACGGCATTCGCATGGAGTGATCGGAAAATCTGTTGGAAACCGAAATCAGCATGGCTGTACCTGGAATCGAACCCGTGCATGTCCTCTCGAATGCGAGTCCGGTATCTTACCGTTATACAATTTGGTTCGATAAAGGCTGTTCACGGTTGGCTGAGCTCTTTTGAAATCAGCCTTTGATCGAGCAAACTGACAGGTATGCGGCCAGCGAACATGGCAACGGTGGAGAGAGAGTAGTTCCATGTCTTGACATTGAATTAAAGGTGTTGCATAAACATGTTTGAATACTGGAATGGTTTATTTTGCTTTCAGTCTTTTCAATGCATATAAGTTAAAGAATTAACCAATTTTTAAAATATTTACTTTACTATTAAGTTCACAGTTTCACTTGTCAGACGCATGAATAAAGTGATCAAGTCAATGACAACGCTAATTTCACATACGGCGCAAGGATATAAAACAGAAGCATAGTGAGACCTAAGCTGGACTTTAAAATNATGACAACGCTAATTTCACATACGGCGCAAGGATATAAAACAGAAGCATAGTGAGACCTAAGCTGGACTTTAAAATGTGCTCAGTTAACGGCCAACGGCCTTTAAAGGGCGAAAGAGTAAGGAAATGCACATATAAGGAACTGCAGCGACATTTTCCTGTAATGAGGATGGAAAACAACTTTAGTGACACCTCCCATTNAGCGACATTTTCCTGTAATGAGGATGGAAAACAACTTTAGTGACACCTCCCATTGCAGTCACTCGGAAGCGAAGTTGCGACCTCTCGAATTCCAGCCAGCAAGCCAGACACGCCATCGCAGAATGAACCACGCTAGGCAACATACTTTATTCATAGCGCTCGTGAAGTAAGTAGATTTTTCGCAAACTATTTCAATTAAAGTGTATTGTGTTCGTACGCAGTCAACATCATACTTTCAAATAAGATATAAGTGTGAAGAGCAGATAACATATTTTGTAATCGCGATTTATCTTTCAAGCTGTTACGTTAAAATAGCTTGCTCACTTAACATGTGCGAATACCGTGGTCTAAATTAATTCGTTTTTAAACTGCTGTCCGTGGAATTTTCACCAACCTTCACATGAAACTGTTTGCCAGCTCACACATGAGAATCAAAATTCAAATTTAGCGATAAATATTTTAATAGAAAGATGCCAAAACCTCAGGTCGGTCAGAATATGCCTACAGATGCTGTCTGGCAACTTAGTACACTTCAGAAATTATGCTTGTTCAACGATTATGACTTGGATTCAGATTTTACCCGATCGAGACCACACGTTGTGGCTGAACGCACTCGCGCAAACAACACGTCCGCCATATTGAATCCCCCTACGTTTCAAATTTTTACATTCCCATAGTTCATAGTGACGCGAGCCATTGCAAAAGACGTATGAAAGTTAGACCTAACCTATCTAACAGTCAAAATGCACGAGACAGTATTCTGTATGATTTTCAAGGCGATAGGAAAAATTCCTTCCTGTTCTGTTCGTCTATTCTCCTGCCCACTTTTAAACAACGTTGCTACATCACTTAAAAATACAGGGAAAAACATATTAAAGAAAGTACACATTGTAATACTGCAAGTTCACACTTTTAATATTTTTTGTGGTACACAAACCAAACTGAATTTCAGCAGGAAATCGCTTGCATTTTTAGATAAATACGCATTCTTTGTCGTCTCCGCCGTCATTCCTGGCCATTTCGACGACGAAAGTCCGTATCTGCATTGGAGCGAGTGAAACGGACGTTCCGATGATGGCAGGTGGGACAAAGGCAGTGCTGTTGCCTTTTGTCGTCCGCCATGACAGTTTATTGACATCCGACAGCCACTGGCTTCCGTCTAGCGTTGTCTCCCGTACGGATCTCACTCTTAAGGACTCAAAAATATCCTGAAAAAAAAAAAACATCAGTGTTTAGAAACGTCTCGTGTTGAATAGCTACAAGAACTTTCAATAATTATCTCTAGGGGTGTCGGAAAGGGGTAGCAAGGAAAAACATTTGCCCCTCCCCAATTTCACTAAGGGGTGCCAAGAACTTCACGTTGTAGAAAAATGTTTTCATACTTTACGTATATTTAATCCTTTGAGGAGTATGCACGTATTATACTCGGGCAACGTTTATTTGGAAATTGCTTTGCTCTTGAAGATAAATCTCACACTTCTATGGAGGCCGCGGTGGCTAAGCGGCTAGCCTGCTCGCCTCCCACCAAGGCCGCTGAGAGCGAAGAGAGGTGAGTATGGAGCAGCGCCGGAATGGAAGGATTGGGGGAAACGGGAGATTCCCGAGAAAACCCGCCGACCAACGGCATCGCCAGGCACGATTCTGACGTTCGAGAATCCGGGAGTGGCCCAGCATGGAATCGAACCCGGTTCACCTTTGTGGGAGGCGAGTATTCTGACCACTACACCATCGCGGCCCCTTCCAACATGCCCTGAGTACACTCGTAATAATATGTTAAGGGGAACAAACTTTTTCATCACCATGACCTCCACCCCACCTTTTTACCCACACACTAACCTTTTTTGGGGAAGGTTCGGACACCCCTGATTATATTTAATACTTTTATGCGCTGAGGGTGTTTTGTAACACAGTCCGGGTTAAGTGTACTTGATTAACGTTTTTAGGCTTTTCAGTGTAAAATTAACACTTTTGAAAGCCCTGCTTAAGATCTACTTGCATGAACGTGTATCCTTCCTTCATGTGTAAAATTAACTCTGCCATAGTCCTGGTCACTTTATTCGTCCTCCGGACAAGTGAAACTGTCAAATTTATATAAGTACAATATACGAGACAAATTTGTTAGTTCTGACACTTATAAGCATTAAAAACAGAAGCAAAAGGAAATAATTTCAGTATTCACATACGCTTACCTGGCACTATTAATTCAGCGTTTAGACACGGAACTACTTTCCCTCCGTCGTTGCCAACTTTACAGGGCGAATGTTAAGTCTCTGTGCCAGGTGAAATATATGAAGTTTGGAGCAGTAACAATTTTCAGAGGTTGATTTTAAAAGTGCTCAATTAACCGTAAATAGCCTGTAATAAACTTACATGCCTTGGGGCCGTAGTGGTATGTATGGGCAGTTTGTGATTATTTAAACACTTTTGAAATGAACCTTTGAAAATTGTCACTGCCCCTACCTGCACATATTTTAACTGGCACACAGACTTAACATTCGTCCAGTTAAGTTGGCAACTACGGATGGAAAGTAATTCCATTTCTTCGCGTCGAATTAAAGACGTCGGGCAAGATTGTGGTGCGAATACAGAAGTTATTTCTTTTGCGTTCTGTTCTTCTATGCACGTGTAAGAATCAGCAAATTTATAAATTATTTACTTTTCCGATAATTACGTAGTTTGACATGAATGACGCATTAATAAAGTGATGAGGCACATGGCGGTGTTGATCACAGACCAAAGNTACACTTCAGAAATTATGCTTGTTCAACGATTATGACTTGGATTCAGATTTTACCCGATCGAGACCACACGTTGTCGCTGAACGCACTCGCGCAAACAACACGTCCGCCATATTGAATCCCCCTACGTTTCAAATTTTTACATTCCCATAGTTCATAGTGACGCGAGCCATTGCAAAAGACGTACGAAAGTTAGACCTAACCTATCTAACAGTCAAAATGCACGAGACAGTATTCTGTATGATTTTCAAGGCGATAGGAAAAATTCCTTCCTGTTCTGTTCGTCTATTCTCCTGCCCACTTTTAAACAACGTTGCTACATCACTTAAAAATACAGGGAAAAACATATTAAAGAAAGTACACATTGTAATGCTGCAAGTTCGCACTTTTAATTATTTTTTGTGGTACACAAACCAAACTGAATTTCAGCAGGAAATCGCTTGCATTTTTAGATAAATACGCATTCTTTGACGTCTCCGCCGTCATTCGTGGCCGTTTCGACGACGAAAGTCCGTATCTGCATTGGAGCGAGCGAAACGGACGTTCCGATGATGGCAGGTGGGACAAAGGCAGTGCTGTTGCCTTTTGTCGTCCGCCATGACAGTTTATTGACATCCGACAGCCACTGGCTTCCGTCTAGCGTTGTCTCCCGTACGGATCTCACTCTTAAGGACTCAAAAATATCCTGAAAAAAAAAAACATCAGTGTTTAGAAACGTCTCGTGTTGAATAGCTACACCAGCTTTCAATAATTATCTCTAGGGGTGTCGGAAAGGGGTAGCAAGGGAAAACATTTGCCCCTCCCCAATTTCACTAAGGGGTGCCAAGAAATTCACGTTGTAGAAAAATGTTTTCATACTTTACGTATATTTAATCCTTTGGGGAGTATGCACGTATTATACTCGGGAAACCTTTATTTGGAAATTACTTTGCTCTTGAAGACAGATCTCACACTTCCATGGAGGCCGCGGTGGCTAAGCGGTTAGCCTGCTCGCCTCCCTCCAAGGTCGTTGAGAGCGAAGCGAGGTGAGTATGGAGCAGCGCCAGAATGGAAGGATGGGGGTAAACGGGAGATTCTCGAGAAAACCCGCCAACCAACGGGGCATCGTCAGGCACGATTCTGACGGGCGAGAATCAGGGGAGTGACCCAGCATGGAATCGAACCCGGTTCGCCTTTGTGGAAGGCGAGTAGTCTGACCACTACACCGCCGCGGCCCCTTGCAACATGCCTTTAGTACACTCGTAATAATATGTTAAGGGGAACAAACTTTTTCATCACCATGACCTCCACCCCACCTTTTTACCCACACACTAACCTTTTTTTGGGGAAGGTTCCGACACCCCTGATTATATTTAATACTTTTATGCGCTGAGGGTGTTCTGTAACACAGTCCGGGTTAAGTGTACTTGATTAACGTTTTTAGGCTTTTCAGTGTAAAATTAACACTTTTGAAAGCCCTGCTTAAGATCTACTTGCATGCACGTGTATCCTTCATTCATGTGTAAAATTAACTTTGCCATAGTCCTGGTCACTTTATTCGTCCTCCGGACAAGTGAAACTGTCAAATTTATATAAGTACAATAAATGATACAAATTTGTTAGTTCTGACACTTATAAGCATTAAAAACAGAAACAAAAGTAAATAATTTCAGTATTCACATATGCTTACCTGGCACTATTAATTCAGCGTTTAGACACGGAACTACTTTCCCTCCGTCGTTGCCAACTTTACATGGCGAATTTTAAGTCCCTGTGCAAGGTGAAATATATGAAGTTTGGGGCAGTGACAATTTTCAGAGGTTGATTTTAAAAGTGCTCGATTAACCGCAAACAGCCCGTAATAAACTTACACGCCTTGGGGCCGTAGTGGTATGTATGGGCAGTTTGTGATTATTTAAACACTTTTGAAATCAACCCTTGAGAATTTTCACTGCCCCTACCTGCACATATCTTAACTGGCACACAGGCTTAACATTCGCCCAGTTAAGTTGGCAACTACGGATGGAAAGTAATTCCATTTCTTCACGTTGAATTAAAGACGTCGGGCAAGATTGTGGTGCGAATACAGAAATTATTTCTTTTGCGTTCTGTTCTTCTATGCACGTGTAAGAATCAGCAAATTTATAAATTATTTACTTTCCCAATAATTACGTAGTTTGACATGAATGACGCATTAATAAAGTGATGAGGCACATGGCGGTGTTGATCACAGACCAAAGNATAATTACGTAGTTTGACATGAATGACGCATTAATAAAGTGATGAGGCACATGGCGGTGTTGATCACAGACCAAAGATGAGATAGACCGATCTCGCTGGCTGCGCACAACCAGTCTCCGTGTCGCAACATTGAACTGCTTCTCTGCCAACACGTCTGGCGAAAACGATATGGATTGAATTTGAAGTTATATTACTGTCTAGTAAACAAGTGTTTTGAGATGTTTGTATACTTCCTCTAACCAATTTGTAGCGTATTTTGATGGAATTCAAATGGGTGGAAGTATTTTATTCATATAAAAAGGGCTTGTATTTCAAAAATTAAGTTATTAACAATCACGTCCATCACTGTTGACCATGTGACTTTGAGAGTGGTGTTCTTTTGGGATAGGTCAATGCTGGGTACATGAGCAGAAGAAGAAGAATCGGTCTACCTCATCTTTAGTCTATGGTGTTAATTTTACATATGGTGGAAGAAAGGACTTTGTACACACAAGCCGGGCTTTCAAAAGTGCTGAGTTAACCGCAAGCGGCCTTCACCTGTATGTCGACGGTGACGTTGCGGGAGAGTACAGGGTCGTCGCCCTTCTCCAGGACGTGCTCCAGCCGAGCAAGTACCTTGCCGTCGCCCCACGGCTCCAGCGTCAGCAGCTGGACGTTGTCCGGCAGCGACTTCTTCAGGCCGGAGTACTGCCGCACACACACACACAACAATAACAATAAAACACTTAACCCCTTCTTGCCCTAAAGCTTACCGGGGTGTCTACTTATACTCTTAACACCAGACACTGACCCCAGACACTGAACCTTTTACTGTTCCCTCACACTTTACTGGTTACTGGGCTCAGCTCAGCGCGTCCAGGGTCACCTCTCCAATCTTCAGAGAGTGGAATATTCCGTCACTACCACCATAGCGAGTATTTAAACCTCTACCAGCACGAGTCCATACCTCAACCTGACCCGGGTTTTTGGGGAGAACGAGCCTGGAGGAGGGGGGCAGTAGCCGTTATTTCTCCCTCTGGGGAGACTTCTAACAACTCGCCCCCCCCCCTGGTTCCTCGATCCCCACCACAGGGAACCTGTGACCTTTGGTCCATTTGGGTCAGCTCGTGCTCATCCTTTCTTCGCATGACGCGCATGCGTGTCCCGACGACCTGACTTTCAGACCAGTTCGTCTCTTTCATTTCCACACAGTTGAAATTCTTCACTTTGAAATTCCTGCTCGGGGCTCAGTGGTCAGACCGCTAAGGAGTCGACCGGCCCGCCCCCTGGCGCCACCGTTTGCGACTGCCC
>NQII01006143.1:12098-42858 GCA_002778355.1 Clitarchus hookeri
ATCCAAGTCAATTCATGACTTCAAATTATAAATGATTTAGATTTAAATAAATGGTTTATAAATTACTAGGCCAGAGAGCCAGGGGGAAATAACGTTATACTCCATTCACGGTTACTTCCAACTTTTCTGAAGCCTTGCGCAACTTCTACTTTCAGGATATCCCAATGCCCCGTGCAAACAAAGCTTGGAAAATCGCACTAGATGGCCAACGCACCGCATTCGTGCTCTCTCAGTGTAACAATATTTTGTATAAGAACTATTTACTACCAGGCATTGCCAACCCAACATATTTCCTCTGTGTCTTTATTCGCATTAGTTATAAATTAAATTGTATGACATATAGATAAAATATATGCGGAAGTTCAATTTAACCGAAAGTAAGGTACTTTTACATTAACAGTTCAAGACACGTATAAAACGCCCGTGATTTAAGATACAAACAAACACGTTATACGCTGGGGTGTTTTTTCAAAGGTTTGATTCAGAGAGCGTGAAGAAATCGCGAATAGACTGTAGTTTAACATTTGTAAAGAACCGGTGCGTCGCGGTAATATCATGTATTCACGATTTCGTCACATTTTTTTTTTAATCAAACTTATGCATAATCATCTCATGTATGACGTGTTTGGTTCTCTCTTAAATATGCCATATATCACAACAGTTTTACACTTGTGTTTGAAATGGAAGTNATGTATGACGTGTTTGGTTCTCTCTTAAATATGCCATATATCACAACAGTTTTACACTTGTGTTTGAAATGGAAGTACCTTTATTGTTAAATCGAACTTTAACTTATATTTTATCTACATTCCATTTATAATTAATTGTGAATAGAAACCCGAGAGAAAAAAGGTGTGCTGATAATGCCTGATAAGTAGGGGCAGTGATATTTCGTAAAAAGATTTCGAGACATGATACAGTCCAAAGCACTGTAGGACCGTACAGCTTCTCTGATTGGCTAAAAAATGTTCTGGGCGGTGTTAACCGTTTGCGCACGATTCACGAAGGTTCAGTGTCTGAGATACTTAGTCCTGAGTGTCTTGGTCGAAGACGGACACGGCACCAGCAGCCAATGGAGGTATAACAACAGCTGAGGCGTGTACATAGTATTGAAGTCTACTGTGTGCTCCGATTTTTACGCGAAAAGTCACTGGCCCTACGGATAAGGAATAGTTGCTATAAAAAATACCTAGTTTTACTTCTAGACTATTTTCATTCGGTTATACCTGTGTCGGAGTGATACCTAGTGAGCAGCTCGAAGGTAGAACTTTAGTAGTGGTTCAGAAAAGCTTAAAGTAACAAGGAATAGACTACAGCCCTTGTTCTCTCTACGAATCAGCCGTCATCTTCACGTATTTGCAGTTCGACTTTGATGTGTGACGTGACGAGGCGACGGCTGCGTGTTGCCAACTAAGAAAATTTTCCANACGTATTTGCAGTTCGACTTTGATGTGTGACGTGACGAGGCGACGGCTGCGTGTTGCCAACTAAGAAAATTTTCCGTTAGATTTGGAGGAATTAAAACCCATTTAGCGGCAAAAAATAAATTTAAACAGGCCCAGAATTTTTGCTGAAATTTTTTTTTTGCGCATGGGTTTTTTGAAATGTAGGAATTCAGTGAAAGTAGTTACATTGTCGCAATGTCTTCCTCTGTTTTACTCGTATCTAATCTCTTTGCGCTGGGACCTCATTTGTGTGTTTTCAATGTGTTCGATGGGACTTCCACTACACATAAATAGATAAAGGATCCGTATCGTAAAAATAAAACTGACAAATTCAATCACTTAGCTTGCGTAACCGGCACACCAACCTACGTCATCCCCATGACGTCTTAAAGATGACGCTGTAACGTAATAACTAGGAGTTTCTTTAAAAAAAATTGTATTACTATAAAATTTCCTATGCTAATCGAATGCTACAATTCAATACTGGATGTCTAGGTTCACTCCCGGATCTTCGNTGTGGGAATCGTGCTGGACGATGCCGCTTGCCGGCGGGGTTTCTCGGGGTACTCCCGTTTCCCCCGCCCTTGCATTCCAGCGCCGCTCCATTCTAGGGTTTCATTTCTGTCATGCCCGGGGATGACGGTCACCTACGGGTCCCAGCTGGAAAGACCGTCACTCGGTGACTGCAGAACAAGTTTTTTCAAAATTGAATAATGGCTAAATAGACGTGAAGCTTTTAAAACCATTCAGTCCATAATTAATATATGAGCTCAAGTGATGCAATCGTTAAATGTTTTGATGGGCTCTGTACGTGTGTCGAGCGTGTTTATGGCTGCCAGTTAAGAACGCGCTGCCTGTTCGTTGACGTCAGTTTTATAGATTCACAAATGAAAGATGCTGAAACTTCAATAAATCAGATTTCTAACAAGGAAGGCACTCTAACCACTAATTCCTTTGTTTTGTACAGTGCCGACTATAAATATCCTTCAGGTGCAACATGTCTTAGGTCATGGACACAGGGACTGTACGCGTCAAAGACACAACGAGGCCAGTTTTACAAAAAAGAAAATAATAATGTTGAGCAGCTATAAATTAATAATACAAACCTGTGGGTTGCCATACTTTAAGATAAACATTCGTTCCGATGACTGGAGTAAATGAAGTGAAATGTTCTCTTTTTGCACTGTCTAAAAGGAAGCTTTAATTACGGAGCCAGTCTGCTGAATTTTATAATAAAATTGTCAACAAAGCCACTTGAATAGAGAATGAAAACGATAAAGCGCTATAATTACCGAATTAGCGACTTCAGTTATGGAAAATTAACTGAATAAAAATGCACTTTATTACTCCTGAAAGTACAATCTCAATGAACAAACTTAATTTGTAAAAATGTGAAATTCAGACGCTGAAACCGTCACTACGATTCGAATGTTTTTTTCAGTTGTGTAGGGTCAATATATTTTCTTGAGAGGGGTTACGGGAATGTTTTTCATTTCGCAAGTGTAAATAGTGGAGTTTCAGTTTAGCTTATAATTCGCGAAGGGACCTGGATACACCAGCAATGCCGTGATATGTTGACATTTATCTTAACACTGCTAACTCGGTCCGCCAATAACTGAAACCCACCTGGTGTTTGTAGTTGGTTGTCCAGTTGTCGGAGGAGCTGAGGAATATCCACGGCTGTAGCAGCTTCCTTTGTGCCAGCAGCCGCTGTTGTGCAGCCAAGGTCACGCCACCNAGCTGAGGAATATCCACGGCTGTAGCAGCTTCCTTTGTGCCAGCAGCCGCTGTTGTGCAGCCAAGGTCACGCCACCGTCGCCAGAGGACTTGCCCACCACCACGTAATGCTTCCCTCGGACCGGCTCAGCATCGTTCAGAAACTCGTCCACTCCCAGCCCGTCGTCCGACTTCAGCCGTCGGTGGAGCTGCATGAGTGAACCACACATGGAGTAGCCAGGTTTACAGTCAGAACCGGCAACAATTAATCACATAAGGAGATTTACTAATGTAATAATATTCATCGGATCCATTGATTATATTCATTTTCACACAAGGGGCATGTAAATAAATTTATTGGTGAAATGGAGGGTACCAAACCATTGTTATGCTATTTTCCTTTCCCACAATTAACTTTTTTTTTCNTAAATTTATTGGTGAAATGGAGGGTACCAAACCATTGTTATGCTATTTTCCTTTCCCACAATTAACTTTTTTTTTCCTGGGTTATGATTTGGGTGAGGTGGAACGATTTCATGCTCTCTGTCACACTCTAGCTACGCCCATANTTTTTTTTTCCTGGGTTATGATTTGGGTGAGGTGGAACGATTTCATGCTCTCTGTCACACTCTAGCTACGCCCATAAAAGCACGAAAAGCAGACATGCATACAAATTTTAAGAATCTGCAACGCTTTTTAAGCGTTGAGAACATACCAAACATTACTACGTTCATGAAATGCCCTGTGTCAACATTATAAGAGCTTTATATATCCATTGGTCAAACGGCTGTCTCCCCGGGACCCATCAGTGAACACTAGTTTTCATATTCATACTCAAGTTAGCACTCTCTCCCTCTCCGAAACCTCCAATGGTCCTCGCCAAGACTCCGGTGCGCCAGAACATACCACACACATCTACTTACATGAAGTACCGCGTGTCAACATACCATGAGCTCTATCTGTCCGTCGGCCAGGCTGCTGCCTCCCTGCGAGCGGTCAGTGAGCACAGCCAGCTCCAGTCCTTGCTGCTCGTCCTTGAGGACTATCCTGGAGGNACAGCCAGCTCCAGTCCTTGCTGCTCGTCCTTGAGGACTATCCTGGAGGTGACGGGGTAGTAGTTGCCAGACACGTCCTGCGTGATGGTCACGTTCCAGGACTCCCTGTAGTTGAGCTTCCTCCTCAGCAGCTCTCGCCCGTTCGAGTCTGTGTGGAACACGCCCTCCGACCGCAGGCTCGACGAGAACCTCGAGATGGGCTCCACCCCCCGTTTCTTTCTGCAAACGCACATCCCCGTGTTGGAACAGTACGAAGGACATCGTTTGTTTTGTCTGTCTTATCTCTAGGGACACCTGATTTTCGCGAAAAAGTTTACGCTCAGTCTAGACTTCAATGTCCTAGTTGCAGATTTCCTTTCGTTATTGGCAAAGACCCTATCGTTTCGCTTTATAATTTAACAAGCTGTGCCCACGGCTCCACTTGCGCGGACTACGGAATTATTGTTTAGGTTTTTTTTTTTAATAAGGTCCCCGTTCCCCCTCCCTCGTCGCTTCTGCCCGCCGCCACCATTGCTCTCCACGTCCGCGTACGACCAACCGACTCGCAAAAGGAAATTTTTTGAGATATTTCCTCGCAATAAAAGTAGCCAATATCACCTTTCAGCCGTCCAACTATTTCTGTGCAAGAAATTACGTCGATCTGTTGCTAGGTTGCGAGGTTGCATTGTTATTCCGTTTGTGTACTTTTTCATTTTCCAATAAGAATTTCCCCAAGGGAATGAGATATTTTCTCGTGATAAAAAGTAGCCTACGTCACTTCCCGGCCCTCCAACTATCTCTGTGCAAAAAAAAAAATCACGTCGATCTGTTTCTCTGTTGCGACGTGAAAGAAGGACAAACAAACAAACAAACACACTTTCGCATTTATAATATTATATATATATATATATATATATATATATATATATAGTGAGGACCAATATATTTTTCAATTACATATCAATCGATAAGTTATATTCCATATCGACACTTATCTATATATATATATCCTTATCGATATATTGATTCTTATTGATATATCCAGCATTGACAAAGCATTGTACCCGAAGCTCTAATTTTACTATNCCTTATCGATATATTGATTCTTATTGATATATCCAGCATTGACAAAGCATTGTACCCGAAGCTCTAATTTTACTAAAAAAAAAATTCCCGAGGGAATGAGATATTTTTTCGTGATAGAAAGTAGCCGCCTATAACATTAAGCCTGTATGTCACGATAAAATGTTCTGTACAAACTCGGGCGGAAGATTCCACGAGACCTGCTACCCGAGCCTGCAAGCAAGCAGGTATAGAGGGTTCTTTGGAATAGCCTCTCCAACGATACTTCTTGCCACACAAGTAAAGACGAATGCATTTTGTTTTATGTTTTTAGTTATGAGACTGTGGTTCAAGAANCGATACTTCTTGCCACACAAGTAAAGACGAATGCATTTTGTTTTATGTTTTTAGTTATGAGACTGTGGTTCAAGAACAATCTTCACTCACGACTTCGGCATTATGCGTTTATGCACAGAGCCTAATCGTGTTGAATACACACGAAGGTTTACCACAATTTTCACACAATGCTGTTTTAGAATCAGTAAACATTTTCGTGGTTATTTTATTTACTATTGAATCGTATTTAATAGTATTAACGCTCTTTCTCAAAACAAAATAAACGAAATGACTGTAACACCCTTTCTCTGATTGACTAATGGCTAGGGGCAGTGATATTTCGCGAAAATATTTCNATAAACGAAATGACTGCAACACCCTTTCTCTGATTGACTAATGGCTAGGGGCAGTGATATTTCGCGAAAATATTTCGAGACAAGATACAGTCCAAAGCACGGTAGGGTCGTCCAGCTTCTTTGACTGTCTAAAAAATGTTCTGGCCCGTGTTACCAGTTTGCGCAGGAATCACGAAGGTTNATAAACGAAATGACTGTAACACCCTTTCTCTGATTGACTAATGGCTAGGGGCAGTGATATTTCGCGAAAATATTTTGAGACAAGATACAGTCCAAAGCACGGTTGGGTCGTCCAGCTTCTTTGACTGTCTAAAAAATGTTCTGGCCCGTGTTACCAGTTTGCGCAGGAATCACGAAGGTTNGGGTCGTCCAGCTTCTTTGACTGTCTAAAAAATGTTCTGGCCCGTGTTACCAGTTTGCGCAGGAATCACGAAGGTTCAGTGTCGGAGTTACTTAGCCCGGAGTGACTTGATCAAAGACGGACACGGCACCAGCAGCCAATGGAGGTATAACAACAGCTGAGGTGTGTATATAGTATCGAGGTCTACTGTGTGCTCTGATTTTTACGCGACAAGTCACTGGCCCTACTAATGGGACATCTTAAATCGAACATTGCACACGGCCAATTAAGGAAACGTCTATGAAAACGGCCAGCAGAGGGCCAAATCTTCCATAGAACCATCCATGCAAGCAGACGTACAGACTTGCATGGAATCGTCCAAGGAATCTCTTCCATTGCAGCATACAGGCTCAGCTGGGTGCAGCATTCCATACTCACATTGCAATTGGCCCGACGAGCCACTCAAACTCCACGTAGCTCTCTTCTTTGTACAACCTTATAACTTGGCTGGCCCACTTGTTGAAGACTTGATGTATTTCTTCAGCTATTTCTCCTGCAAACAAAAATGTTTTTTCTCGGGAAATTAATTTGTAGTAGCGTTTAACCAAATTAAATGTATTCATCCGATGTGTGCACTTGCTGGTTGCAATACAAAAGTATCTGCGTCCCGGTGAAGCACAGTTTTAAAAAAAAACGCAGAGTTATCCCAGAAGGTATGTATATAGTTTACTAGCAGAACTGCCCGACTTTGCCCGGGTATAATAGGAAAACCTGTGATATCTTCTAAGATATTCATTTAAATGATACGGTGTAAAGGACAAATTTGATCTTAACTAAATGATTAAGGTAACAAACATATTTAATTGAATAAGGATTAATACTATGTCAGTCAAAACGGCTTCGTAAGTGAACCATTATTTTTTATCAAACTTTGAAAGACAAAAATTGTTACTGTGGGTCATCTTTAAAAGATAAACATATACTATGGTGAACTTTTCTGTAGATATTTTTGAGAGCTACAATTCTGTAGCACATTAATTTGATGTATATCTTATGGTTTAGTCAGCGCAAGCCATGTAAGCNGAGAGCTACAATTCTGTAGCACATTAATTTGATGTATATCTTATGGTTTAGTCAGCGCAAGCCATGTAAGCGCCCGAAAAGCGGTTTTTTTTACGACAAACGTCGGAATTTCTCTACTATCCTTACACTAAATATAAATGTATTGTACACTGAAACCTTCCTCGTGAAATTCTCTAAATGATGTTGAAAACCGCATCAAAATCCATCAAGTAGTTTAGAAGTACTAAGCGAATACACAGACAGACGCGGATAAGTGACTTTGTTTTGTACTATTTAGAGATTCTTTGCTCGGTAGGGATGATAAAATGAATAATACACAGAGTGTATCTAATATAAATAAGACCAACAAAGTTCAGCAGCAGGTTCATCGCAAAAAACAAAAGAAAAAGAAGGTGAAAACATAGATACGACGTATGGTCTAAAGTGAATCGTAATGGCGGTACACATTTTTGAAGTTGCACCTGAATCACTGCTTCATTACAAATATTGGAGATGGAACACTGAGTGTCTGGATAATATGTAACGGAACAAAGATCTGTACCACCGTTTGTCGCTGTCATCAAATTATTTAACGGAAATAATCACGGTTACTACCCTTATTTATAAACATGTCATGTATCATTAGCGTTTTATACTTTTGNTTATTTAACGGAAATAATCACGGTTACTACCCTTATTTATAAACATGTCATGTATCATTAGCGTTTTATACTTTTGTTAACGTAAAAATTTTTTATTTTTTATTTAAATTGGAATTTTACTTATAATTTATATATAAATTATAGTACTTCATTTTTATTAATACAAATGAAAACAGGGAGCAAATACATGTGTTGTTATAAGAAAAACGTTCCCGGTCTNGTACTTCATTTTTATTAATACAAATGAAAACAGGGAGCAAATACATGTGTTGTTATAAGAAAAACGTTCCCGGTCTAAATATTATTAAATTGAGCTGTGTGTATTTAAGTGCTGGAACTGTAATTACTCTATAGGCCGGAGAGCCTAATTAAGGGAAGAATTCAAGATNAGCTGTGTGTATTTAAGTGCTGGAACTGTAATTACTCTATAGGCCGGAGAGCCTAATTAAGGGAAGAATTCAAGATGATGTCCTGCAGCATTCAGTGGAATGCTGCTGCCTACGACCAGATCAACTAGACATTCAAGACCTTCCAGATTTCATCGTACTAAATTTTATTCAGCTAAATCATCAATTTGTTTTAATGAAGCAGAGACAAATTTCAATCTGAACCGACCCCTCCTAGTTTTAACCCTGTGCACCCCAGCATTATTTATCTGTGATACCCTAATCTAGTCTGGAGAATAGACACTGTTCAAANAGTTTTAACCCTGTGCACCCCAGCATTATTTATCTGTGATACCCTAATCTAGTCTGGAGAATAGACACTGTTCAAATACGGTGCATTGTCCCTTTGGTGTAATTTTCTAGATTTGGTTGAGCTTTTTGGGGGCCGCGGTGGTGTAGTGGTTAGCCTACTCGCCTCCCAACAAGGCGAACCCCGGGTTCGATTCACGGCGAGGTCGCTCCCGGATTTTCGCACGTGGAAATCGTGCCGGACGATGCAGCTGGTCGGCGGGTTTTCTCGGGTATCTCCATTTTCCCCCCGCCTCTGCATTCCAGCACAGTTCCATACTCACCTCGCTTCACCCTCATCGGTTCTCAAGACTTCGATCTTAACAGCCGCCCAAATATCTTCACTTACTCACTCGGCTCTAGCGGGGGCTTCAGGAATGTTGGAAGTAACCGCGAGTGAAATATATAGGCCATCCGAGACAAAGTTAGCACACTTTAAAAAGCCCTCTCCATAGGCATTAACCACTAATAACGCCTCGGGTGTTAAACTTTTCAGAGCGGTGAAATGCACTTGTACACAGTGTTTATTGGTCGCAAGACAAATATAGCAGGGCCTCGGGAAGTGCTCAGTTTGCCGTGAACAGGCTATAGCTAGGAACCTTTGTAGACGGTGAAGTTGGCTGCTCGTGCGATGGCGGTCGGAGTGTCGTTGCGAGGCCGGAACATGTAGGGACCGTCGGAGCGATCCGTCGAGTCGTCGTCGCCGTCACTGATGTACGACTCGTAGTAGAACATGTTCTGACTGACGGGCAGCGCCGTGCCGTTGACGCTGATACTCGACAGCAGCCCCGTGTCCTCGTCCACCTCCACCCTGAGTTCCTGCGCCGTCGAACACACAGGCCGTTCAAGGTCACTTCACACTCTGCTAAAGTTACACTTTCGGTTACCCATCGCTAGCGGCAGTGATTTTTCGCGAAAAGATTTCGAGACAAGATACAGTCCAAAGCACTGTAGGCTCCTCCAGCTTCTTTGATTAGACTAAAAAAATGTTCTGGCTCGTGTTAACCGTTTGCGCACGAATCGCGAAGGTTCAATGTCGGAGTTACTTAGTCCTGAGTGACTTGGTCAAAGACGGACACGGCACCAGCAGCCAATGGAGGTATAACAACAGCTGAGGTGTGTATATAGTATTGAAGTCTACTGTGTACTCCGATTTTTTACGCGAAAAGTCACTGGCCCTAACCATTGCGCATCCTTCCGCTACACGTAAACACAAACACTGACATGTGACTTCTGCGTTTTAGCTGTCAAATGACTTGTTTGCTGTTTTCAGCTCTTCAAAGAATTCTGCCATAATTAAAAAAACCATTCCGTATGAATGCTTACAATGTAGGCCTACAACCATATTTATCACATTTTAACAATGTATTGTTTGACAATAGTTCTTATGGTTATTATTTTACATTGTTAACATATTCGTGTTATGCACGACATAGCACGTTACGCATAATACACGTTAATATTTTGCCGCGACTGTGTTTAACCCTGTTACAGCTGCGAGGGAAAGAACTGTAGCATTTAACCTCTTGTTACTGATGTGTGTTGGGTTATTTCGTCAAAACGGACGGCTTCAATTGGAATAAATTTTAAAACGAATGAGTAACCAGTCCAAAGTAAAAGGTAGTAAATTCAAGCACGCAGCTCGTGTCACTAATTTTTTTGTACGTAGCAGCGACGAACTGAAAAATACGGCGATGAAAACATGCACACAAATAGGCCTATCGTAACTTTTATTCCGCTCATATTACTTTGCATAGGTACTTAGTTTTTAATAGATGTATTTAATTATTTATTAATAATTTTCTGGCTCGGTTAAGTAATTTGTTGGGATTGTGGCAAACTTCCAAATCACCAAAACGTAAGCACGTTAATTGCGTTTCAAACACCTAGGGCGAAGTTACTACGTTGTGATAAATTAACATATGTGACTTTCAAAAAATCTAGTCATAAAAACAGTTTGCTGTTAAAGCGTATGAATTTCACACATCCTATATTTGTAATCACACACATTGGTCCAACGTAACATAATGGCAACAATACTCTTTCACACACACAGCGGTCACGGCGCACTTTACAGTATATTTATTCGTGCCGTGGAAAAACGTATTTATCACAACATCGTAACTTGCCTAGGTAGGATTAAAAAAAAACACAACGTGTACGAACGTAATGTAATTTTAAGTATTTTTCGCAGGGATAGAAATTAACACTTTGTTCAGCAAAAGCAACGCGCCATGTCATGTTGCCAATTCGCCAGCGCCACTTCTGCCAACTTTGGATTTGTAACCGTCTCGCCATTACGTCTTAATATGTTATAATAAGTATTCAATCATTAAACTCTCGTTTCAGTTTTAAATTACAAATTCAAAAACCATTATTTTTGTTGTAATAAGTATGAAATATACTAAAATTGAAAACATGTTTATATTTTCCTGCTTCTACTAACGCTGCAAAACTTCCTGAGAGAGAGAGAGAGAGAGAGAGAGAGAAAGAGAGAAAGAGAGAACGATAGAAAGAGAGAGCCAGAGAAAGAGAGAAAGATAGAGATAGAGATAGAGATAAAGAGAGATATATAGATATATATATAGAGAGAGAGAGAGAGAGAGAGAGAGAAAGTGAGAGAGAGAGCGCGCGATAAGCTCCGCTCTGCGTATTCAAGTTTATTCCCCGAAAGAAAAAAAACATCATGTCACTAGGGCCTATGCACCGTATTTTGTGCTGATATTTTTAACTGTAACAATGAAATATGTTTCCATCAGTGCTTCCTAAAAATTTAAATATTTCATTAGGCAACGCTTATTTTACAAATAGCATACAAAAATTTAGGTTAAAACATTATTTTAACTGCGGACTATTTCTTACCTACTGTTGCCAACACATCTCTGCTCGCACTGTTTTTAATTCGTATTTAATACGACAAAAATATTACAAGTTATAGAAAATACTACATTAAAGTTTCATTTGTTCAAAAATATAATGTTATAAAGTTTATCACAGTGTTATATATTTGAGGTATATAAGTTATTTAGAAACCAGTTTGACATGTTACTCCTAGGGTGATTTTTTTCAAAGGTCTCTTTCGAAATATCCGAAGAAACACTTGGTTTTAACCTCAAACCAGCACTTTTACCAAAATAAATTACGTTAAGAGTAATTCTTGGTTATTTTGGTCATATCACACAGATATTGGCTTTTGGTTATTCACAAAAAATGAAGGGCGGTACACATATTTGAGGTTGAACCTGAGACAATGTGTAACAGAACAAACATTTGTAAAGACCACAACACCTGTCTGTCGCTGTCATCAAATTGTGGCATGGAAATTATCATGTTTACTACCCTAACTTAATCTCCACGATGCTGTAGCATACTTGGGATTTAAAAGATGGATTACTAACCAGCATTTCACAATTAACTTTGCACATTACCGAGACACTCAGTGCTCCATCTCCAGTAGTTGTAATAAACTAGTGCTTCAGGTCCAACGCTCTTAGGATTCACTTCATGCCATAGGTCATATATATGCTTTCACCTTTATTCGTGATTAATGTGTAGCCGAAGTTTGTCGGTTTAATTAAGATACATCCTGTAGTACCTGCGTAAAACTTTAGTCGAAAATAGTGTACTAACGTATCATAGCTCTTATATCGGCACATAATATGCTAACCTTGCCGAAGCCACGTTTTTGAAAACTGTTTAGAAAGAAAAGCGATTCAGCGTTGGAACCACAGCCATAGAAGACACCAGCTTGGGAAGTTGACGCCCTTGTTGACCCATTTAGTTCATGAACCCAACACAGAGCGCTGCTTCCAAAGTAGTGCTGTTTGACATGGCAAGCATAGGGAGGGGACGTTCACATCTCTATGGTATTATCCCTATACCGGCACTAGTATGGTACAGCGCTTTCGCGTCCACTTCACGAATTAAATGCGTCAATAAGGTCGTCAACTCGCTAACATTGTTAGATGGGCGAGTGTCCAGACCTGTCTTCTACGGCCGTGGTTGGAACACTACTACTCTGGACTGCTTTCCGAAACCCAGGCTACGGAAACTCTGGTTTCAGCTGAGTGTATAAACTTACATTGTCCACAGTGATGAATGTGTTTGTTTACGTTCGATGTTTCAACAGATCCATTAATTTACGCACGACCAACTTGAATATATTCTAGTTGCATTAAAACTAGGCAAGAGGAAATGTACAATATCTCAAAGCATTTACTTATATAGAAAGTGTTCTAACCTCAAATCCTAACCACATTGTTTTTGATGGTGCTATTGGCAGAAAAGCAGTCCAATGTTAGAACACGGTGAGCGTACTCACTATGTACCATTTTACCTCTACGGATCAACGCATGAGTTAAGTTACTACGCCCATAGTATTGTTAATTTTGCATATGGCGGAATGATACAAGCCAAGCAGATAAGTAGATATAGGCTATTCACGGTAAAGTGAGCACTTTTGAAAGCCCTCTAATTTGGGATAATGGGATAATAGTCAATAAATAAACTTTATTTTATCCTTAGAAGATAACTTCCAAGTGCGGTGAAATATATACACTGTGTTTACTGCTTACATTGTACTATTTATTTAAAAATATGGGTAAAGAATAAAAAATGGCTGAAACGAAAAAGTAACTAGGGCCTCAAAAGTGCTCACTTTACCGTGGACAGCCTATAGTCTATTTACGGGTTCTTCACACTTTTTTAATCAACCCTTTGAAAAATTACCTCATGTATGACGTGATTGGTTGTCTCCTAAATATGTCAAGTATAACAAGTGTTTTATACTTATGTCAACATAAAACTATCTTATTTTTTGTTAAATTGAACTTTTACTTATACTTTATCAACAAACTATAGTATTTCAATCATAATTAATATGAATAAAAACAGAGAGAAAATAGTTGTGTTGGCATTGCCTGGCAAAACATAGTTCTTATGCAAAATGTTATTACACTGAGTGCACATGAATGTGGTGCGCTGTCCCTTGGTGTAATTATCAAGACTCGGTTAATCTTTGTTAGCATGGGGCAGAAGAGTAGCCTGATAGTAGAACTTTATCAGGACTTAAGAAGTAACTGTGAATGTACTATACGTGTNGCCTGATAGTAGAACTTTATCAGGACTTAAGAAGTAACTGTGAATGAACTATACGTGTAGCACTTGGACGCAACGTGCAGAAAATGTGGAAGGACTATTACAAGAGTTTGACGAACCGTGAAGGAATAGCGGAAGGGTGACTCACGTCATTGCCGATGTAGCTGGAGGCGACGGGCTGGTGAGTGGTGGCGGTGGCGGATGTCCTGGACACCCTGTAGCTACGCAGCCCCAGCGGAGGGATGTCGACTGCCCGGAACACCAGCTCCTGTCGAGCCTCGCTCTGGCGGCCCTCCAGCTCCAGCACTGGAGAGGGGATGGGCACTGTCTGCACCGGCTGAGAAGTGCCTGAGACAAACACACGCATACACCTGTGCGTGTTTAAGGTATGCTGCGAGGACTTTCGCCCCTTACACGCCTTGCGAGGACTTTCGCCCCTTACACGCCTTGCGAGGACTCCAAGAAATAGTTGAATAATATAAATAAAAAATACATTATTTTGATAGGGAATTTTCTTCTATGTTGTACAATAAAAAAAACTAATATATTTATATTTATTTATTTATAAAATGCATGTAGACCACGGGTGTATGTTACGAGGACTGTGGAAATTGAAAAACGTTGTTAGGGCAACGATGTATACATGTACGTGTGTTGGCGTCCTTTTATCCTTTGTAACCGTCGTTTGACACACACTTAACGAAGCGTCTCTGTTGGGACTTAGGTTTAAAATATGTACGTTATTAACCATGGTCGTTAGGACTTGTTTATTTCTTCACACTGGCTCCTTGTAGCTGTCATCGCACACGTTCTCGTATACTAAATATCATATGTAAGACGTAAAGTTACAGGGATGGTGCGTTCTGCATATGTTCGCGATCGCACCGCACATGTTTATTTATTGAAAATACGATAAACTGTGTAAAGGCTCTTCAAAATCAAGTGAGCACTTTTTGAGGCCCTTATTTGTTTTTCTGTTTCAGTCAATTTGTATCCTTCGGCTACTTGTAATTATAAATATAAACATTGCCATGTGACTAATATAATAAACAGAGTTTAGGCCCTATACATTTCACCGCTCAAAATTTAACGCCTGCAGCAGAGGCAATCATAAATACGCAGTTTGGGGGGGGGGGACATAATAATGACTCCCTTCCCAAAAAAACTTACACATTGACATGAATGTGTAGTGTATTTAAAAAAATTAATTAATTAATATTTTAATGTTTTAAAATAAGGATTTCATTTGATAAATTTAATATTGTTTCCTAAAATTATTATGAAATAATGTTTTCCTCCCATGTCACGACTCGAATGTACAGACCTGCACCTTAACTATGAGGAAATTATGCCCCCTCCCCCCTTCCCCAAATTCGAAATTTGCTCCTGGACTCTGCTGCCACAATAAAATATATTTTTTGATTACTATGCCTGTTTGGAGATCCGTAAAACGTGCTCGCTTAGTTGTGAATAGCTTCTATAGCANATATATTTTTTGATTACTATGCCTGTTTGGAGATCCGTAAAACGTGCTCGCTTAGTTGTGAATAGCTTCTATAGCATCATGGTAGCAACATAGTGTTAAAGCAACGTATCGAATTTGTAAAATCGACTTTACTTTCTCGTGGNTTCTATAGCATCATGGTAGCAACATAGTGTTAAAGCAACGTATCGAATTTGTAAAATCGACTTTACTTTCTCGTGGTTTATCAAATCATATTGACGATCTTAGCTTGGCACTCGACTGTGATTTAGATCACAGCTCCAGCCAGTTAGTTAACTGCAGTAAATGTTTTCCGTAGAATTTTTGTTTAGTGTTTATAACTTCGCACATCACCAGTAGCACAAAGATAATGTATTATTACTTTTTAATTGTCGTTATTGTCGTGAGCGCTCCTGATTTGTGTCCACTGGATAACCGGAAAAAACTTTTGCAGTTCAGATGTTAAACTGATTTTGTTTAAGATAAGTGGCAACCCTATACTTTTCTAACGGAGAAAATATGGGCCAAGGTTTACAGGATATCATACCAGCGCACTGTAGGTAGTCCTTGGATAGTTTAGTTGATTCCTATCAAATACTAACATTTCAAGATGTAATGGCATGGAAATTCCGTTTCTGGCCATGTTGAAGGGTTTGAATGAAATATTTCCTATACACCTCTATACGCGATATTCTGAATGTACCCAACTGACCTAGCCCGAAATTTATTCTCTTCTTTTTTACGAAAACAAATTGTGAACTCATTCACTAGATTCTTCAAATNCTCCTTGTAGCTGTCATCGCACACGTTCTCGTACACTAAATATCATATGTAAGACGTAAAGTTACAGGGATGGTGCGTTCTGCATATGTTCGCGATCGCACCGCACATAATTATTTATTGAAAATACGATAAACTGTGTAAACGCTATTTAAAATCAATTGAGCACTTTTTAAGGCCCTTTTTTTGTTTTTCTGTTTCAGTCAATTTGTATCCTTCGGCCGTAATTATACATATAAACATTACCATGGGACTAACATAATAAACAGAATTTAAGCCCTATATATTTCACCGCTCTCAAAAGTTAACGCCTGCAGCAGAAGCAATCATAAATACGCAGGTTATGGGGGGGAGGAGGGGGAGCACAGAATAATGACCNTCCCAAAAAAACTCACACATTGACATGAATGTGTAGTGTATTTAAAAAAACCGAAATCAATTAATATTTGAATTGTTTAAAATACTGATTTTATTTGATAAATGTAATATTGTTTCCTAAAATTATTATGAAATAATGTTTCCCTCCCATTACACGACTCGAATGTACAGAACTGCACCTGCACTATGAGGAAACTATCCCCCTCCCCCTTCCCCGAATTCGAAATCCGCTCCTGGACTCTGCTGCCACAGTAATATATATTTTTTGATTACTATGCCTGTTTGGAGATCCGTAAAACGTGCTCGCTTAGTTGTGAATAGCTTCTATAGCATCATGGTAGCAACATAGTGTTAAAGCAACGTATCGAATTTGTAAAATCGACTTTACTTTCTCGTGATTTATCAAATCATATTGACGATCTTAGCTTGGCACTCGACTGTGATTTAGATCACAGCTCCAGCCAGTTAGTTAACGGTAGTAAATGTTTTGGGTAGAATTTTTTTTTTTTTTGTGTTTATAACTTCGCACATTACCAGTAGCACAAAGATAATGTATTACTATTTTTCAATTGTCGTTATTGTCGTAAGCGCTCCTGATTTGTGTCCACTGGATAACCGGAAAAAACTTTTGCAGTTTAGATGTTAAACTGATTTTGTGTAAGATAAGTGGCAACCCTATAATTTTCTAACGGAGAAAATATGGGTCAAGGTTTACAGGATATCATACCAGCGCACTGTAGGTAGTCCTTGGATAGTTTAGTTGATTCCTATCAAATACTAACATTTCAAGATGTAATGGCATGGAAATTCCGTTTCTGGCCATGTTGAAGGGTTTGAATAAAATATTTCCTATACTCCTCTATACGCGATATTCTGAATGTACCCGACTGACCTAGCCCGAAATTTATTCTCTTCTTTTTTACGAAAACAAATTGTGAACTCATTCACTAGATTCTTCAAATATCACGTGTTTCAAGCGTTCTGAAGCGCATTCGACATTCAGGTAAGCAGACCCCTTGAATTTTTCTCTACAGCAATGAACACAAAAGCTCAGAAGACCTCGTAACAAGCCAGTTTGAAGTGCTCTCAGCAAACCTTAAAATTTTACACTATGCTATATTTGCGGTTTCTTCACATTTTCAAATCAAACCTTCGAAAAATAACCCCATGTATGACGTGATTGGTTTTTTCCTAAATTTGCCATGTATTACAAGCGTTTTGTACTTGTGTTAACATAGACGTACCTGACTTTTGGTTAGATTTAAATTTTACTAATGTTTTAGCTGTTAATATAATAATTCATTTTTAATTAATACTAATAAAAAAAGAGAAAATAGTTGTGTTGAGGTTGGCGTTGGTAAAATATTGTAATAAATAGTTCTTATGCAAATTATTATTGCACTGTGTTAACACGAATGCGTTGCGTTGACCCTCTGGTGTAATTTTCTATACTCGGTTAATCTTTGTTTGCATGAGGCGGAGGAATACCCTGGAAGTATAACTTTAGCAGGGCTTCAGTAAAGTTGAAAGTAACTTAAAATGGACTACATAAACGAACTCCCAAATCCCCGCGAAATACATTTCGTGTGGTGGTCCTCGCAGCAACTTATTCTTTTAACTATTCCGAGAACGTCCTCGGAAGGTATTACAATGTTTTACTAGCACGACGAACACAGGACACTGCAGTCCAAGTTACTCGCAGTGAGGTTGGAAGTGCTCTGGAGAATTTCTTAGCCACCGCAGTAACAGACAATACTAACTCCTCGTCAAATGCATATCACATAAAAGTCTAGATTTGAAACTACATTGATTGCTTAAAACAGAAGTTACTTTATCACGCATTGGGATTTAGAAAACACGTATTATCAACTTTAAAACACTGTCATTACCGCAAAATTGAAGGTTTTTGCGGAATAGAGATCGTCACTAATTCTTTCAGCTTCGGTTTTGTGTTGCATTGCGCAGCATGAACAAAAACTCTTTTCGCTGTGTATAGGGAAATCGTATGCATACCACTTCAAATTCCTAGTACTCAAATATTTGTTAACTATCAGTTGTATTAAAATTGCTCTTGACATTCCATACTGACACGAAGCTCATATGTTTGCAAAATGCACATAATATGATTTTCCTCTTGGGATAAGCAAATACCGCACCAGCTTGCCGTTACAACTAATGTAGTCTATATGTGTGTGTGTCTTTAGCTGACTTCGTTTTAAAACTTGTCGCAGAATAGAACTTAAATTTTTTTCCGCTTTTATAAATGTGGTTGAAATAGATCTCTCATTAATGGCGTGCTCTAGCATTTTATACATGACTTCAGCTATCACACTGAGGGAAATTGAAGAAAAATATATATAATGTCATGAACACCGAAACCGAACGAGTTGACGCAGAGGTAAATATCTGGAATCCCGGTCCGACTACGCTAAGTTGTGGGATGTGTCCCTTAAACAGGCCATTGCAGATTCCTTCATCTTTCCTGATCAATTTATTCATAAGTCGGTGTGTCAGTCAAGCGAAACTGTGAAATTATTACAAAAGTAAATAAACAGCAGGAAGAAAAAAAATAAATTCAGTATTCAAATATGTTTACCTAAGACTTTAAATTCAACGTTAAGACAAAGAATTTTTGAAGTTATACTTCTTTTTTTGCGCGTTGAGGGTAAGAGTGTAGTGTGCAACGGAAGTTGCACCCGCAAAGTGTAACGAAATTCGACAGTGAACGTGGTAGGGGTATGACCCAACGAGCATGCGCGTATCGTCTAGCTACATACAAACGCAAGGTACACAACATAGCACGTGGTTATATTTAAAACCGACAGAAAATCAGTTCATGTAATATGCGAATAGAAAAACATTGCATTTATATTAGTAATTCATTGTGGATTTATACATATCTTATTAATTAATTTTACTTACACTGTGCCATGAAAAATTTGTTAGTGACAGAAATTGTATAGTAAAATTTTGAAAGTGTTTTCAAGTATTTGAAGTTAATTTATTGTAAGTATTATTCTCAAGTATTTTTAATTTTAAATACGTTCTTTAATAAAAACCCTTTATTTAATCGTATTTAATTGCTTTCTTCGGTCATTTTATCGTTTTTCCTACTTACATAAATTACTTGCATAAGTCATAAAATTTTATTTTAGTCACCCCAAAAAAGTATAACTTCTAACGCGCGTACATAAGTACCTACACGCACACAATTTTTTCCCCCTCCGTCGTTACCAACTTTACTGAACATCATGCCAGTCAGTGTGGCCATAGAAATACATGCAGATAGGGACAGTGATACATTTCATAGGTTGGGATTTCAGAAGTGCTCGATCAACGGTGAACAGTGCACAGTAATAAACTCACCGGCCAGGTCGTGGACGGTGTATGTTCCGTCCTTGACTGGCAGTCGCACGTAGTGAGAGACTGCTCTGCTCAGAGGGTTGTACACCGTCACTATGAAGTTTTCATTCTGCTCCGACACGTCGCACTGGCTGATGTTCAGCAGCAGGCAGGATTTCATCTCAACCTCGGGGTTGGTTCTCGCAGCTTCGCTGGCGTTCGGACTCAGTAGAATGCTGTTGGCACAAGAGCGGAAGTGCGTGCGCATTATGCTAGCGCGCTGTGGCATTGCTTCCACGCCCAGTAAATAAATTAACTTACTTTTCAGCTCACTCCGCGTTAAAATTATCTGACATATTCGGAAAGTTTATTTCAGAGCAAGATAATTTTACAGAATGTTAACAAGCGATACTTGAAGTTGCATACTGCCGTAAAATTTAGTCCAGAATACACAAACACACACACATACAATTTTTTGTGCAAAGTGATGTTGATGTATCTGAGCCACTGCATATTATGAATATCACATAAACATATTAATAATACTTGAAGACCACCAGTAATTAAGAAACCTCCCGTTGTCATTAAATAATTTCACAAAAAATATTAGAGTTTATTTTCTCATTTACGTTAAAATTCGCGATACGGGTAGTTGAATTTTTTAAACTACGGATTATTAAACTTAATGTCAAAACTGGCGAAAATGCCGTCGTGCNTTACGCATTGCCAGCATACTCATTTTCTCTTTTTTATTCATATTAATTATTAATTAAATATCATAATTTAGAGATAAAAAATTTAATTCAACCACAAATAAAATTGCTTTTACGATAAAAGAATATACATTTCTTGTGACAAATGACATATTCAGGAAATAACAAGACACGTCGTAGATGAGGTAATTTTTCAAAAGTTTGATAAAAAAAAAGTGTTAAGATACCGCGAATAGGCCATATCAGATATCTCCATGCATTAACCTTGATTCTAATTTACGCCAATCACGCCTAACAGACCGGGAACGGACCGAATCTATGGATGTTCATTGCCGTTTTGGTGTTTGGTCCGTAATCTCAGTTTTACGTCCACGTTGGCTCGTTCGTAATTTTAATACAAATATTTTTTTTCAGTGTCTGGTGGGTGACAAACGAGACGTTGATATGTTTTTTCCCCTCCGCGCAGGCGTTAAAAATTTCAGTTTGATACGAATTTGATTGAATTATTAACGTCAAAATTTTTTTTTCGAAGTTTAAAACATATATATATATATTTACGTAATTTAGAGCTACATATCGGTTAATTACCAAACTGTATTTGATTGAAAATGTTTTGAGTAAAATGCGCATATTTAATTGTAAATATACATACATCTAACCACCGCAGGCAGTCCGCTAGTTACTAACGAGCTTCCCAAACTCTGAGGCTTCTTCCTTCTGTAAAAAAAATGGTATGCATGAATNGCAGTCCGCTAGTTACTAACGAGCTTCCCAAACTCTGAGGCTTCTTCCTTCTGTAAAAAAAATGGTATGCATGAATTCGTTCTACAAAAGAACGTTGTATATTTTTTACTGTAACTCTACCATTTAAAGGAATACAGACGTTTATTCCTGGAAATGGTAGAGTTACGAGAGAAAAAACGCACGACGGCATTTTCGCCAGTTTTGACATTAAGTTTAATAATCCGTAGTTTAAAAAATTCAACTACCCGTATCGCGAATTTTAACGTAAATGAGAAAATAAACTCTAATATTTTTTGTGAAATTATTTAATGACAACGGGAGGTTTCTTAATTACTGGTGGTCTTCAAGTATTATTAATATGTTTATGTGATATTCATAATATGCAGTGGCTCAGATACATCAACATCACTTTGCACAAAAAATTGTATGTGTGTGTGTTTGTGTATTCTGGACTAAATTTTACGGCAGTATGCAACTTCAAGTATCGCTTGTTAACATTCTGTAAAATTATCTTGCTCTGAAATAAACTTTCCGAATATGTCAGATAATTTTAACGCGGAGTGAGCTGAAAAGTAAGTTAATTTATTTACTGGGCGTGGAAGCAATGCCACAGCGCGTTAGCATAATGCGCACGCACTTCCGCTCTTGTGCCAACAGCATTCTACTGAGTCCGAACGCCAGCGAAGCTGCGNACTGTAGGGTCGTCCAGCTTCTTTGACTGGCTAAAAAATGTTCTGGCCCGTGTTAACCGTTTGCGCACGAATCACAAAGGTTCAGTGTCGGGAGTTACTTAGTCCTGAGTGGCTTGGTCAAAGACGGACACGGCACCAGCAACCAATGGAGGTATAACAACAGCTGAGGTGTGTTTATAGTATCGAGGTCTACTGTGTGCTCCGATTTTTACGCGAAAAGTCACTGGCCCTAACTATACCTAAAGCCACTTGTTTTTCGCGAAAATATTTACGCGAGAGCTAGACTCCAACGTCCTATGACACACGTGCAGTTTTCCTCTGGTTAATGGTTGTGTTTCTTTGTCGACAGGCAGTTCCTTACCAGACTGGGCCAATCATAATTAGGTAACTCCGACACCGGGTGTCCGTGATTCGCGGACGGGCACCTACAATGCGTGAAAGTTGAAATCATGATTCACGAAAGTGGATCTGAGCTCCAGTGTTTTGGAGTGAAAGTAGTCCGGAAGTGTGGGCCCTGGTTACAGCGGCGGCGACGTACCTGATGGCGGTGTTGGCGAGGCGTTGGCCCTTGCTCAAGGCGGAGTGGAGGTTCTTGACGTAGTCCGCAGCCACGTGGCTTCTCTCCGTGCCCGTGATGGCGTCGTGGTGCTGCAGGACTCCCATGATGCCCCGCAGCTCGTCCAATGGCGACGCTTCCTCGCCCCTCACCCCCGCCAGCACGCTCAGCTGCTTGCAAACCTTCGCAGGCGAACCACAATCACGGTGTGGCGGAGAGATTTCTTAACGCCGAGGCCGACGAGGGTGAAGCGAGGTGAGTATGAAGCTGCGCCGGAATGCAAGGGCGGGGGAAAAGAGAGATCCCTGAGAAAATCCGCTGACCAGCGGCATCATTTGGCATGATTCCCACGTGTGAAAATCCGGGAGGGACTCCACCGAGAATCGAACCCGGTTCGCCTAGGTGGGTGGGAGGCAAGTAGTCTGACCACTACAGCACCGCGGCCCCGATGGCCTTGGGCAATAGATTTTATTATGCTACTTGATTCACCAAAAAAAAAAAAGCAGAATATCCCATTGAAGCTCAGTTTCTACACGGCCATGCATCCTGTTCAACCTCTGGTCCGCCATTTTGACGTAAGTAAGTGCCATTTTCAGTTTTGTCCCACTCAGTTTTAAGTTTACTAATAAAACAGATTTAAATGCACTGAACTTAAGAACTCAACTTATGTTGCAAATTTTTTTTGCGTGCAAGTTCAGTTTTTAGATTGGAGGAAAGCCAAGCCTTTATAGAGTATTCGAGGTTTTTTCACACTTTTTGGGTGAAACCTTTGACAAATCACACCATGTATGACGTGTTCGATATTTTCCTTATTATGTTATGTATCAAAAACATTTCATATCTGTGTTAACATTAAAGTACCCTATTTTTGGTTAAATAAATGTTTTATTTATATTCCATCTATAAATTATAATAGTTCATTTATTATTAATATGAACTAAAACAGTAATAAAATAGGTGTGTTGGTAATGCCTAGTAAGAAATAGTTCTTAAGCAAAATATTATTAAACTGAGTGCGCACCAATGTGGTGCGTTGTCCTTGGTGTAATTTTCTAAGACTCGGATAAGCTTCGTTTGCATGAGGCGGAGGGATAACCTGGAAGTAGAACCTTAGCAAGGCTTCAGAAAAGTTGGAAGTAACCGTGAATTGATTGAATAAATGACCCTGGGTGCCTCACCGACACGTGCCACAGTAATAATATACATTAGTAAGCGATAGAGGTATAGGCTGTCCATAATTAATTAAGCACTTTTGAAATCAACAGTTGAAAAATATTACTGCCTTTACCTTCATGAATATCGACGGGCAAACTGAGTTTCTTGTTCCCTGTAAAGTTGATAACGACGGAGGGGAAGTAGTTCCATGTCTTAACACTGAATTAAAAGTGTTAGGCAAACGTTTGTAAATACCGAAACGATTTATTTTGCTTTCTGGTTTTCTTAATTCATATAAGTGTAAGAATAAGCAAATTTGTAAACTATTTACTTTCATAGCAATTTCGTATTTTCACTTGACCGACGCATGAATAAAGTGATCAGGCCCGTGGTTGTATTAGTGTTACATATGGCGGAAGTAAACAAGTAGATCTTAAGGCGCCCGTCTACCTGGCGCTTGAACTGCGTTGCAGAGTGTTCCAAATACACGTTTTTCAACGAAACTATTAAGCGTGCGTCCAACGTGCTGATCTACGAAAAGAACACACACTTCAGACGAGAGCTGTTAAGTACTTTCAAAATATCACGTACGTTAGAAACATCAATTCAGAGTACTTCAAAACCGCTAAAAACGGCCTTTCCAAGGCGCTGTAGCTCAAAATGCACGCATCAGATACATACAAAACTACTATAGGCGCCTGCACTGAACCTTCCTAAAGGCTTCCCACTAATAAAATTATATGGTCACCGCTGAAAGCCCCATAGGTACACGCAGCACGGCGAGAACACTGCACGCCAGTTCAGAGCCTTGCGCTTAGCGACGATGGCGTACTTGACGCGCGTGGCAGTGTCGCCCTTATCGCTCCCGCGCTTCTCGGCCTAGACGTGGGACAAAGTTCCAGGTAGACGGGGGCCTTTTAAGCAGGGCTTTCAACGGTGCTCAGTTGACCGCGAGCAGCCTCTATAAACGAAGGAGCGTGACTGAAGCAGCGCGCACTCACTTGCAAGTAGTTGTGGCCGAGCCTCTCCAGGAACTTCATGGCGGGCCTGGACGTGTAGTAGCCCGTCCAGTACACCTTCGCTTCGCTCGCGTACGGCAGCAAGTCGTCGCTCTTCGTCCTGAGTTTGGGTTGGGCGTCGTGCACGGCTTTCAAGTAGCAGGACGGCGTAGAGTATATCAAGTTGAGCTTCCCTCCTTTCTCCTGTTTGTCGTTTATCAAACTGTAAAACACAAAAAAAAAATCAACGTTTACCATGTTGTTTCTTTGTTTTTTTTAGTATGTTTCGAAATTACTTTTACAAATTCTAAGGGATGGTGGAGGGGACTAAGTGTTTAACGCATCGAATAGGTATTTAGGAACGGAAAAACGTAACGTGGTTGGAAAATAACGATAAGTAGTATTCCTTGATTTAATTTAATCAAGTCATCTCCTTGGCTTCTGGGTTTGAGCAGCGTCGAATACTTGTCTTCTTGCAACGTATCTGCAGTGGTCGCAATCGCCTTTCAAGTAGTCGTAATGACGAACTAATGCCAAATATTCGATTCCACATATACATATATATATATATATATATATAGAGAGAGAGAGAGAGAGAGAGAGAGAGAGAAAGAGAGAGAGAGAGCTGGTTCACGGTTTATTGAGCACTTTCTAAATCATATTACGGAAAAATATCCCTGCTCATAACTACGTAAATATTAATTCAAGCACCAGCTGGCATGCTTACAGTAAAATTGGCGGCGAAACAGGAAAAGCAGTTCCATAACTTAGCTCTGTATTAAAATTACTGTTGTTTGATCTAGAGCGCGCTAAATTCATTCAATTAAATGTCTACTTATTTTATTCCCGAATTGATAAGAATGGGCATTTAAGCTCCTCAAAATTTCAACCTTACCGGTGATCGATGTGTGAATAAAGTGAGATGAGCCACGGCAGTGTGAATATTACGTATCTCATTCTCACTTGAATGACGCTTGAATAGAGTCTTTAGGTCANGAGATGAGCCACGGCAGTGTGAATATTACGTATCTCATTCTCACTTGAATGACGCTTGAATAGAGTCTTTAGGTCGAAGACAATGTTGATTGTACATATGGTGGAACGCATACAAAATGTGAATTTAAACAGGACTTTCAAAAGTACTCACTTCGCCGTCAACAGCCCATATTAGCATTAACCTGTCATAAACGACAGACGCGGAAACTTTCGCAAGTCAGATTACTTATAAGTAGAGACCTGCAAAATTTGTGTTATTTTTTCGAGGACAGTTTAAACTTAAAACACTTTTACCTTCGAAATTCGTTTGTCATTGGACCATGCTTTATTTGGCACGCCCCAGGTTGCTCTAAGCCAACAAATGAACACTTCATTATCGTGTGCCCCAATCACGTAAAGTTCACTCAGAAAGGCAGTGACTTCATATCTGGGCAGCAGCCAATGAAGGAACGACGTCAGNTGAGATGAGCCACGGCAGTGTGAATATTACGTATCTCATTCTCACTTGAATGACGCTTGAATAGAGTCTTTAGGTCAAAGACAATGTTAATTGTACATATGGTGGAACGCATACAAAATGAGGATAAAAGCAGATCTTAAACAGGACTTTCAGAAGTGCTCACTTCGCCGTCAAACAGCCCATATTAGCATTAACCTGTCATAAACGAGAGACGCAGAAAACTTCACAAGTCTAATTACTTGTAGAGACCTGCAAAATTCGTGTTATTTTTCGAGGACAGTTTAAACTTAAAAACACTTTTACCTTCGAAATTCGTTTGTCATTGGACCACACTTTATTTGGCACGCCCCAGGTTACTCTAAGCCAACAAATGAACACTTCATAATCGCGTGCCCCAATCACGTGAAGTTCACTCAGAAAGGCAGTGACTTCATATCAGCGCGGCAGCCAATGAAGGAACGACGTCAGCTTGAGTATATACAGTACTATGCATTCTAGTTTCACGCGGAAAAATAACGTGAATTTTGCAGGTCCCTACTTAGGCTATAACGTAGAGACCTGAAGAATTCGCGGATTCATCTTGTGACAAGCTAGAATTCGAGACACGTGCGTTTATATATCTTTAGCCGTTGGTTCACGCGGTGTTTGACACCTCCTGGAGAACGGTGGTCCAATTGTCGCCTTCCACTGTGACAGCGGACAACAAATGTGCAGTTGATATCGGAGTATTTGTACATACGACTGTAGAGTCCAGCCTGAAGTTCCCTGAATTCGCGAAGTGAGACACTAAAAAAAAAACAGAGCGATGATTTACTACCTGGTACAGTACTGGTCATAGTAGCCTTAATGTGGAACATGTCCTCGTTCGTAAACATAGAGACTGAACGGGCGAAAATATACGCATTCGTGGGCAGAGAATATTTTTCAAAAGCTCATTACAAAAGTGCTTGGTTAAATGTTGCTATACTTTAATAAATAACATTAATAAATGGGGACACCCGGAAAATATTTTTCAAAAACTCATTACAAAAGTGCTTGGTTAAATGTTGATAGACTTTAATAAATAACATTAATAAATGGGGACAGTCGAATTTCGCGAAAAGAAAATATTTTTTCAAAAGCTCATTACAAAAGTTTTTGGTTAAATGTTGATAGACTTTAATAAATAGCATTTATAATATAGGAACACCCGAATTTCGCGAGAAAAAAAAAATCTGCGCATGTTAGATTTCTATACCTTATGGATATGTCAGCAATTTTCTTTTGCTTATTGGTATGGCCACCTGCTNTTCTTTTGCTTATTGATATGGCCACCTGTTTTACGCAAAAAGGTTCCCCGATTAGTTGTACTCCAAAACACGTTAGATCTGAACCAGCATAACGGTTGGCTGATTTTAACTCGTACACATCTTTAAATGTCTGTTAGCCAATCACGGACGAACAGAGTATGGGTAGCTTTATTCTAATTGGCCCAGTGTAGAGTAGAAGAAGATGTCTTATCACACAGACACGCGACCAACAGCGAAAGAAAATTTGCAAGCATGAACGTAAAAAGTCGAAGTCTAGCTTGTACCTAAATCTTTTTTCGCAAAAAAAAAAAGCCGTTGGCCCTACTTACTGATCGCGTTTCTTTGTGAGAAAACATTTTCTTACTGGGCTGACCAAGCAAAATCAGGTAGTTCCTAGAGAGAGCGTCTGTGATTCGCGAGCAGACAACTAAGACAATCAAGAAAGTGGATCTGAGATAAACTGTTAAGAAATACAACTGTGCGCGTAATCTTTTCGTGAAATGCGGGTGTCCCTATTCATAAATGATCCACCGTAACTCAGAACTGTNGATAATTTTATCGATGTTTTTATAGAACTGGTGTGCGTCCATGTAGGTGAAGTCGCTCCCCATCGTGATAAGGGCATTGTTTGTTCTGTAATGCCTGGCTTGCTTCTTCACGTACGACGTGAAGATTTTCACCTGGAAAAATAAAACGTACGACATATTTCCAGGCTATCGAGAATTAGGACACCTGCTTCGACGCGAAGATTTCTGCGATAAATCACCCGAAATGCTGAATCATATATAGTCAGTCTATTTACAGTATATTCACACGTTTTGAAACAAACTTTAAAAAAAAAAATCTCGTTATTAGCGAGGTGTTCGCTTATTTCCTAAATATTTCGTACGTCAGAAGCGATTTTTACTTCTGTTAACATGAAAGCAACTTATCTTTTGTTAAATTAAATTTTCACCTGTATTTTGTTTGTAAAGTGTAATATTTCATTTAAAACTAAAATGAATAGAAAAACAGATAAAACAGGCGTGTTAGTAATGCCTGGCAAGAAATAGTTCTCATATAAAGTATTATCAAACAACTGTTACCTTGCTGAGTTCTGTGTGTATGCGATTTTTGTTTTTTTTAATTTAGTCTCACGGTCGGCAATGAACACAGTCCAATCACACAATCACATTAAGATTTCTTTTCGAAAGCCTGAAGAGGAGTCGTGCGTCGTTTCTCCTTCAGTAACGTGACCCGCCAACAGCCAAACAGGCGACCCTAATAATTCCATCCGTCCACCAAGAGCTTTAGGGACAATCTACAGCCTTCTCAACATGTATCTTGTTACCTGTTCATTCCTGGTTTCTGATAACTGCTGCCATTCCTTGTTTCAATAAACTATGTTTTTTTTTTTTTTNTGAACACAGTCCAATCACACAATCACATTAAGATTTCTTTTCGAAAGCCTGAAGAGGAGTCGTGCGTCGTTTCTCGTTCAGTAACGTGACCCGCCAACAGCCAAACAGGCGACCGTAACAATTCCATCCGTCCACCAAGAGCTTTAGGGACAATCTACAGCCTTCTAAACTTGTATCTTGTTACCTGTTCGTTCCTGGTTTCTGATAACTGCTGTCATTCCTTGTTTCAATAAACTATGCTTTTTTTTAATTTTTAATTTCGAACCTCGACTAATTCCCATCCTATTAACGCGCCCCGTGTCTTTATTTAATCACAAAACCCAGATAAACATTTTCTCTGCTAAAGGAGAAATTTTTTTCGATATCTTAAGAGCTGTGCCTTCGTTAATTGGCAGCAATGAACTGGCGACGGACCGACGAGATCTGTCGTAAATCACTCGACTTGCAGTCGCGGACAACGGACGGACGCGACGGCTTATCGTAACTCGACCTTTAATCGTCCGGACGAGTCGAGCCACGAGTGATGAGCAATATCGTTCTGCTGCTCGTGTAAGGAGGGTTTCAGTTGCTGCCCGACCAACACTTCAGCCCGACACACACGATCCTCGTTTGCCGTGTTTAAGTGGTTCAGTTTCCCTTTGCACAAACTTGCAAATAAAACCCAAACTTAAAAATAAAAACATGTTTGAACGTAGTTCACTTACTATGTGTTGCTGGTACTTGGATTCCAAGTCGTCTGTAATGCCAGGCTCCCCGCACAGCGTGTCCCAGCAGCAGTGGAGGGGAGGGGTGTACTGACCGTACAGCACGCTCGTGAACAGATCTGACGACGAGCCTGTGAACACGGCTCGGTCAAGACCAACCTCTGCCTCGCGGTGCAGACCGCGTTGGTTGTCGGCGACGAGAACATTTCACGAAACCCGTTCGAGCAGAAGCTAATACTTCAAACAAAAATCTAATGCTGCTTCTGCAACCGGATCATAAATTATTAGACACCCTCTGCAGCGGCGGAGATACGGTGGAGAGGGGGGACAGAATACAATTACCTCCACCTCCCCCCGACCCCACAAGTTTGCATTAATTTTATTAAAAGCTAAGCAATTTTTAAAATTATTATGTAAACTTTTTTTTACACGTCTTCCGTCGGGCAAGGGGGGAGGGGAGGCAGAGGACAGTGCCCCGCCCCCCTGACCAACCAAGTTTGCATTGATTTTATTAAAATCTAAGCAATTTTTAAAATTATTATGTAAACTTTTTTTTTACACGTCTTCCGTCGGGCAAGGGGGGAGGGGAGGCAGAGGACAGTGCCCCCCCCCCTGACCAACCAAGTTTGCATTGATTGTATTAAAATCTAAGCAATTTTTAAAATTATTATGTAAACTTTTTTTTTACACGTCTTCCGTCGGGCAAGGGGGGAGGNCAAAAATTATAATTACAACATAAATTCTGTAATAAATATGAACTTGTCTAGGACACGTTGTTTCTTATTAACACCATAAACATAAAATGGGCTTGTATCATTTAAATGTGACGTTAAAAGAGATTTTGCGATTTTTCGAGGTAATGTAACTTTCGTGTTTTTCCTATGAAATTCGCAAGAATTTTTCGCATCCTTATTANAAAAAATTATAATTACAACATAAATTCTGTAATAAATATGAACTTGTCTAGGACACGTTGTTTCTTATTAACACCATAAACATAAAATGGGCTTGTATCATTTAAATGTGACGTTAAAAGAAATTTTGCGATTTTTCGAGGTAATGTAACTTTCGTGTTTTTCCTATGAAATTCGCAAGAATTTTTCGCATCCTTATTATACCTGTCTGTGCAGTTGTGAACGGGACAGTGTTTTCGGCTGCTCGTTCAACTGTCAGCATCGCGAGTGAGGAAAATGAATAAAAGTGCAGGGGAAAAAATCCTTACCCCC